>CM046456.1:20956416-20961416 GCA_025506515.1 Flaveria trinervia | reverse complement strand
TGCTCAAAGAGGTAGAATTCATAGCTCATTGTGGCTGTGATTTTATGTACTTTTAGTACATTTTCATAGCTTGATCATTCACATATTTTGATCCTTTTCTTTGGGTTTGTTTTTCATCTAATATGGTCACTAATGAACATTATTTTCAGCTTATAAAATGGGTTTTATAAAGTTGTAACTCCGCTGCGTTTTTCAGAATGTTTAAGTGGATAAACATTTGGTTTTATGTTCTAGCAAACCCATCAATGGCATCAAGAGCCGGTTATGTGGATGACTTGCTTGTTTTATCTTTTGAAATTGGTTTTGAAAGATGATTTTAGACATGTTATAGGCTGATTTTGGGCTGTTTAAGTTTATATGAATGATTCCCCAAACTTTCAAGGTCATATCACACATGCTAGTGATTAGACCTTGAAAGAAACATATTATGAATGTTGGTTGTTTGGACAATGATTAAAACCCAAAATTTCAGTTTATGTTGGCTGAAATTTTGGGGTTTTAAATGGGGTTTTCATTATATGAATAGATGATATGATCATTGGTTGTTTAGTGCATAACCTAGCTTGTGACCTTGTGTTGTTTGGATGATTCTAGTGGTTGTTCTATTCATTCAATTTGGTTGTAATATTTGTGTTTGTTCCTTTGGGTTGTAATTATTCATTCATTTGGTTATGTAATAATAGATAAGGTTCATTTCCTTTACTAGAAAAAATGTATTAGGATACAACTTTGTAAAAGGAAGATGTATAAGATCAAGACCCAAAGATGGACACAAAGACACAAGAAACATGGATGCGGTTTCTAGTGGGAGGTTCTTGGAACCTTTATGATATGTTTGACCCTTAGAAAGACCAAAGACAACACTTGTGATGGCAAACAAGTGTTGTCAACATAAGGGCTATGGTTATGCACATATGGTTGTTTATGTTTTATGCTTGGTTGATTGTTTATTGTTTGATTGCTTGGTTGATGTTTTGACATGCATAACAAACTCCTTAATAATCGTAACAATCTGTAAATTGATGGTTCTTATTAGTTAATAAAAGTTATTAAAATTGTTTAATGATTTTAAAGATTAAAATTGGTTTTAATCTAAGAACCATAGGGTACCTTGTATTTGAAAGCATACAAATACAAGTACATAGAGTTTTCTAAACTAGAATTATGAAACCTCTAACCTTTTACCAACAAGTTTAACACCATCCTTTTGCACAACACTTAAGTCATTGGGAACTCTAAATGGGATAAAGGTCACCTAACCATTTTAGGGAACTTGTGACTTAAGGTGGGAATACCACATTTGTGGGATAAAGGTCACCTAACCACCTATGTTGGTAAACTCACATGTGCGTGCAAGTAGGGTAACTTGATTTGCAAACCATGTTGAATGGATCACCTAAAATATGGTTTCCAAATAGGTGTTGATGGGATTAACATGCCGACTCTACATATGATGTTTAAAAGTCGATCCCATACCTCTAGAAGTTGCAAATGGTTGCAATCGTCAATCGTTGACCACCTTATTAATTTAAATAGTGGGATAAAGGTCACCTAACCACAATTTAAATGTAATGTTGGGTTCTAGATTTTAATATAAAATTGACCTTAAAAGGCATTAAATATTAAAATTAGCAATATCAAAAATACTAAAATTGATCTTTGTTAAATTTTGTAGATGGCCACCAATAATGAAAATCACGATAACTCGTCCGCATCAAACCAATCACTACGAGCGATCCTCCAAAAGGAACGTCTAAATCATAACAACTTTATTGATTGGTATCGAAACTTGAGAATTGTTCTCAAGCAAGAGAGAAGATCATATGTTTTAGACGACCCTATCCCCGATCAACCTAACGAGGATGATGAGGAGGCCTTTAATGATTGGCTGAAATACGCTGAGGACTCCGTCCAAGTGTCTTGTCTCATGCTAGCGAGCATGACTCCGGATCTCCAAAAGGAGTATGAACATCACGGAGCTTACGACATGATAACCCAGCTGAAGGAAACGTTCCAACAGCAAGCAAGGGTTGAGCGGTTCGAAACGGTTCGAGCGCTCCATGCATGTCGTATGGACGACAACCAATCTGTTTCATCTTATGTACTTAAGATGAAAAGTCATATTGACCGCCTCGAGAGGCTAAACTGCCCCGTCTCGAAGGAGTTGGCCACGGATTTGATCCTAAATGGCCTAACCAAGAAGTTCGAGACATTCGTGTTGAACTACAACATGAATGCATGGGACAAAAGCATTGGTGAACTTCACTCAATGCTCAAAACGGCCGAGGCGGCCATGGGTAAAAGGGTTTTACCCGTTCTCACCATCAATGAAGGTGGGAACAACAAAAGGCCTCATCCCGCACCCAAGGCAAAGGTTGCCAAGGGTAAGGGACATGCGTGGGGAAAGGGGAAAAGGGTGGTAAGGGTACCACCCAAACCACAAGAGAAAAAGCAAAAGGTTGCTACTAATGACCCATGCTTCAAGTGTGGGGAGATAGGACATTGGGCAAGGAATTGTCCTGTCCATCTCCAAGAGTTGAAAGCAAAAAGGGATGCCGGGCAGACCTCAGGTACAATATACATGATACATATTGATCTTAATGTTACATCTTCAAACACATGGGTATTGGATACCGGATGTGGAACTCATATTTGCAATTTGTTGCAGGGGTTCACAAGAAGTAAGGACTTCAAGAAAGGGGATGTTAGCCTCTTCATGGGCAATGGAACTAAAGTCTTAGTTGAAGCTCGTGGGGACTACATCCTAAGACTTCCAAGTGGCTTGGAAGTTATTTTGAAGAATGTTTTGTATGCTCCTAGTTTGACTAGGAACATTATTTCTGTATCTCAATTAAGACATTATGATTATGTATTATCCTTTATTGAAAATGATATTCATGTTTCTTTAAATGGTATGTTCTATTTTAAAGCTATTCCAATTAATGGTATTTATGAATTGGTTCATGAAAATACTTTAAATAGTTCATTGTACCAAACTAACACCAAGAAACTCAAGTTGGACTTGAGTGATACCTATCTTTGGCATTGTCGTCTTGGTCATATAAACAAGAAACGTTTACAAACACTTCAAAAGAATGGTCTTTTAAAAACAAATGAATGTGATTCATTTGATGTTTGTGAATCTTGTTTACAAGGTAAGATGACTAAGGCACCCTTTAGTGGAACTACCGAAAGGGCAAAAGATTTATTAGGAATCATACATTCGGATGTATGTGGTCCTTTTAAGCCAATGACTAGAGATGGTGAAAGATACTTCATTACCTTTACCGACGACTATAGTCGCTATGGGTATGTGTACTTATTGAGGCACAAAGATGAAGCTTTTGAAATGTTCAAAATCTTCAAGAATGAAGTAGAAAATCAACTCAATAAGTCAATTAAAATTCTCCGTACTGATAGAGGAGGTGAATACCTAAGTGATGTTTTTCAAGACCATCTTAGGAGTTGTGGGATTGTCTCACAACTCACTCCACCTGGAACACCACAACATAATGGTGTGTCTGAAAGGAGGAATCGAACCTTATTAGATATGGTCCGATCTATGATGGCTAGAAGCACATTGCCTCTATCGTTTTGGGGTTTCGCTTTGCTCTCCGCAGCCCGTATTCTAAATATGGCCCCAACCAAAAAGGTGGAAAGGACACCTTTTGAGATATGGAATGGAAGAGTTCCATCCCTATCATACTTAAGGGTTTGGGGATGTGAGGTTTATGTTAAGACTCCACCCCAAACAAATTGGAAGTCCGATCCACCAAGTGCATCTTTATTGGATATCCTAGAGATTCTATGGGATATTATTTCTATGATCCACTGGAACAAAAGGTGTTTATTGCCAGAAAGGGTGAGTTCTTAGAAGCAAAGTTCCTTATGGAAGGAACTGGCAGTAGAACAGTGGATCTTGAAGAGGATCAAGAACCACAACCCGATGCACGCTTGGTAGAAACTAGCACTCAACATGAGGATGTTGAGGATGATCAAGGGGTTGATCAACACACACAAGACGTTCGCAGAAGTGGTAGAACTAGTAATCCACCTGAAAGATATGGATTTTTCATGGATGGATGCTATGTGGTAGATTCTGATGAACCAACCACATACCATAATGCAATGTCCAATTCAGATTGTGACAAATGGCTAGAAGCCATGAACGTTGAGATGCAATCCATGTATGACAACCAAGTTTGGGAACTTGTTGTACCACCTCTTAATTCCAAGGTAGTTGGAAGTAAGTGGGTTTTCAAGAGGAAAACCGACATGCATGGAAACTTGGATACTTATAAAGCTAGACTTGTAGCAAAGGGTTTCACTCAAACTCAAGGGGTTGATTATGATGAAACCTTCTCACCTGTTGCGATGCTAAAGTCTATAAGGATATTGTTTGCCATAGCTGCTCATTATGATTATGAGATTTGGCAAATGGATGTCAAAACCGCTTTCCTAAATGGATATCTTGAGGAAGATGTCTATATGGCTCAGCCTGAAGGTTTTGTTGATCCAAAGCATCCTAATAAAGTATGCAAGTTAAAGAAATCAATCTATGGATTGAAACAAGCATCGAGAAGCTGGAATCATCGTTTTGATGAGGAGGTCAAGAAATTTGGCTTCATCAAAAACACTGATGAGGCTTGTGTGTATAAGAAGGCTAGTGGGAGCATAATAACTTTCCTAGTATTGTATGTTGATGACATACTACTATTTGGAAATGACATTCCAACCTTGGAAGGTGTAAAAACCTGGCTTGGAAATTGTTTTTCCATCAAGGATCTTGGTGAAGCCGCCTATATTCTGGGAATAAAGATCTATAGGGATAGATCAAGGCGGTTGATTGGTTTGAATCAAAGTGCATACATTGATAAAGTCTTGAAAAGGTTCAAGATGGAAAACTCTAAGAAAGGTACCGTACCTATTCAAAGAGGAACGATATTGAGTACGACTCAATGTCCAAGCTCAAAAGATGAGCAAGATAGCATGAAGGCAAT
>CM046456.1:20858916-20951416 GCA_025506515.1 Flaveria trinervia | reverse complement strand
AACCACAATAAGATACTAAGAATACAAGTAATGTAAGAGACAGAACACAAGTATATGGTTTTCAAGAATGCAGTATATTGTGTTCTCTATTTTCTATTAGAAGTTTTACAAAGCATAATGGAAAGATACAAGAACATGAGATACTTATACTACATCCTATAGCTGGCTATACTTTGAAAGCCAGTTGGATACAATTGACTAGACACAAACAAAATCAATTGTAGAGTCAAAAGGCAGATTGCCTTTTGACTAGTGACTATGACATGCCATAGCTCACATCCTTATCTATTACAAAAAGGATAAAGTACATGAAGTAGAAAGTTACAAACTCAAGACCTCAATGTACAGTTACCAAAAGCATGGACCTTTTCATCAAGTCATGTAAGTTGGTGACCTTACAGAGGTGCAGTGGAAAGGTGTCCAGCTTTATGGAAAATCACATCAGATAAAGCATGTGTTAAAAGTCTTCAGAAGAAATCTGTCCTCATGAGTTGAAGCTTCGGAAGACTTTGTCTCTAAGGCTTCAGGAGACTTCATATTTGGCTTCGGAAGATATTGGTCTTGGCTTCGGAAGATTTCTCACTTAGAATAATTTTGTTACATTGTGAAACTTCCATAGCATTCTTCTTCATAGCACTTGTGCAGCATGCAGGATAGACTTTGGATGTTTAGGTCACATTAGCCTCTTCATTAATCTCTACATTAACTATTAAGTAAGTCAATGCGGATGGGTAATGGAAAGTCAATGCGGGTGAATAGTTAATGCGGATGAGCATTATCCACTAAGTAAGTCAATGCGAATGAGTATTGGATGAAATGTGGATGAACATTGACTAAGTATGGGAAATGCGGATGAGTAGAGTTAATGCGGATGAACAAATGCGGATGAACAGGAACAAATGCGGATGAAGTAAAATAAATGCGGATGAACAGAAACAAATGCGGATGAAGTTAAAGAAATGCGGATGAACACTTAGACTTTCTAGGGAACAAGCTGACTTTTGAGGTCATAGATGTTATGATGGGCATGTTACGATGTATGCACGATGGTATGTATAATGTATGTTATGTATGTATGATGCCCTATATGATGATGTTGACTGTGTATGTTGATGTTCCCTATTATGTATGATTATTTTCCCATGGCATTATGTTGAATCTTAATGAATGAAATGATATTATTATGTAAGGTAAAGTGGAAGATAATGAAAAGATGAACACGATGAATGAATGCATGCATTAATGAACGATGGAAAGTAAAGAAAGTCTTGGAAGCCTTGTATGTCGGAACACGCCCCAATGAAGGGTGTTAGTTCAACGGTGTGTGGGTTAGCTGCCCTAGAAGGATGCACATCAGGGTCTTTCTTTGTGATTGACCATTTTTATAGAACCTTTGTCGCTTACCCTAGATACTATGGCCAGGCTGCTGTGCGCCATGACGGGGGGTCAATGATGGACCCCGGCCCAATATCAGTTTTATGCATGACAGCTGGTATAGCACATGACAATGGTACACCTGAACTTACCCTAGGCATTGTGGCGAGGCTGCTGTGCGCCATGACAGGGGGTTCATGATAGACCTCGGCCCAGTACCAACTTTATGCATGAGGGTAGGGTAAGGTTCATGGTTTTTGATGGAATGAAAAGAAGTAATCAACAATCTATGATAAATTTTGTATATGATTAAGATTGGATTAGTTTAACTGTGAATTTCATAGTGTTCGAAGGCCTAAATAACAGTCGAACGCCTATGTTAATCATCAAATGTCAATCAAAATCTACTGATGAGAATCATTCACTTATATTTATTAACTCAAATACTATCTAACACCAACACAATTTGTTTCAAACACTTATAAACTACTGGATTTATGAAACTTGAGAGTCGATGGTTTTAGAGAACTTTTGGGTTTTCAGAGGAATTTTTGAGTGTGAATGAGAAAAGAAGTGTAAGTGTTCTATTTATATTAAGTGAAATTTTAGACACATTAGCATTGTTTGTGCATATGAAACCCTAAAATTCACAAAATAATGAGACGCATGAACACTGTTTGGTCGTACGGACTTAGACGCATGAGAACTGTTCAGCCGCATGAGAACTGTTCAGCCGCATGAGCACTGTACAGACGCATAAGCACTGTTTAGGCGCTTTTGCACTGTTTACGCGCTTTTGAACTGTTCAGCCGTCTGAAGTTCTTGAAACGTCCAACACTAACTTTCAACACTGTGTAGACGCATGAGACATTCAGAACGTCTAACACTTGTATAAAATCAGACTCACACTGTTTAGGCGTATGGGATTAATGAAACGCCCAAACACTTGGTTAAACTCTATGGACTTATTGCAACTATTTAGGCGCATGGGAATATGAAAAACGCCTAAACACTTGTATAAATTCCTTAAAGTTCACCATGCTCCTATTTAGACGTATGAAGACTCTTTAGGCGCATGAGTTGACTTTGAGTTGACTTTGAGTTGACTTTCATGAGTCTTACACTTGTGTTTTTCACACTTCTTCACGTGCACACTGTTTAAACATATCAGTATTATTTCATACTAATATATAAACATTTTAAGCATGAATTTGAATTTTCCAAAATTTTAATTTTAGTCCCTCAAATTTGAACTTTTTACATTTTTCACACTCAAAATTAATTTTCAACAATTTCAATTTTTTTACTTGATGTTTAACTTTTGAAAATTTTCTTTCTTTCTTTCCTTTCATTTTAGTCTCAGAACATAATCAAATTTCTATTTCTCAAATTTGAGAGAAGCATTTCCACTTGCATTTTATATAGGTTCATATTATCATTTTCAAAAGTTTCATGATCACACTCACATAAACTTTGAACATATAGCATCATCCTTTCAATTCAACTTTTCTTGATTTTGATTTTCTGAGAAAAACTCTTTCATTTATTACTCCCCCTAAACTTTTAAGTTGAAACAACTTATAAGTTTCCTAACGTAGCATAATAAGATCACACAACTCATTGTGACATTGCCTTCACACACAGAAAACATGCATAAAATCAAAATGAAAGCAGAATCAAAATCTAATATCAACAATAATTAATGTTTGCAGTGAGATCATATCAATGAAGATCAGCAGAATATATAAAAAATTTTGGATAGTCATAGACAGTGAATAAATCCTGATCAAGTATGTTCCAGGTCAGTGATATTACAGCAAAGGAGACACAAGATCTAAGGACAGACAATGAGTGTTTTTGACATAATATCAGCTCACTTACTTTTTCATTCTTGGATTGATTAGGTTATATGTAGAGAGCTCAACTGTCATCAAGACATACAAGCAAGAACACATACTCAACTTATTACCTGAAACATATGTGTAATCAGAGCTCCTGTTACATAAATGAGAAGAGAATGATCATGGATAACCATTTGATCAGCTCTAACTATCCATTTGAATAGATTGTGCACATTGACATCTTTTGCATCAAAGAAATATCCAGGTCTGTAATGACTTACAACAAAGGATATCTCAGCACTTTAGGTCTATGATGACTCATGACAAAGAAGTGAAATGATGCTTGTAACAGATCTCATGATTAATTACATCACCATTAGGTATGAGTGCTGTTACTCAACAAACAGTCAATCTGATAAGCCAAAACATCTCAAAAGTACTCAGATGAATACATACTTAGTGTAATCAGAAGAATTTATTGTTTCAGTATAATAGCATGATAGTGTCTACACATCATACCTGATCATGTCAGACTTTATTAATGAGTGAAATATGCAACTGATCTCACTAATGTACTATCGTTTCTCATATATTGCAAAACAAATTCTTTTCAAAAACAAAGAACTCATAATAGAAAAAGACTTTATTTTTGGATTTTTTTGTATATGCTTTTGTATTTGGTTTCTCTAAGAAAAAGAAAACACACACACACAAAAGAAAAACAGGCAATTAACATTGAGAGTATCACTTATGATAGTCTTTGATTGAGGGAGTTCACATATGATTAATAAGACCAATTGATTCTACTAAGTACTCAAACCGTCCTGGTAGGAAGGCTTTAGTAAATAGATCTGCCAATTGTCTTTTTGTTGCAATTTGAATCAAAATGATTAGCCTTTTTTCAGAGTTATCTCTGAGAAAATGATATCGAATTTTGATATGTTTTGTTTTTGAATGTTGAACAGGATTAGCTGTAATGAACATAGCTGTGGTGTTATCAATGTAAATAGGTGTTTTAAGAAAGTTGAACCCATAATCCAGTAGTTGATTTTGCAACCAGAGGATCTGTGAACATCCTGCTGATACAACAATGTACTCAGCTTCTGCAGTTGAAACAGAGACATTTGTTTGTTTCTTACATTGCCATGAGACTAATCTGGGACCGAGAAATTGACATCCACCCGAAGTAGATTTTCTATCTTGACAACAACCACCATAATCACTATCTGTATATCCATGTAGTTCAAAGTTACCCTCGTAAGCATACCAAAGCCCTAAGGCTGGTTTACCTTTGAGATACCTGAATATTCTTTTGACAACAATTAAATGTGATTCTTTTGGGTCTGATTGATACCTGTCACAAATACAAACAACATACGTAATGTCTAGTCTAGATGCAGTAAGATACATAAAAGAACCAATCATTGATCTGTATAACGTTTGGTCAATAGATTTTCGTTTTGGATCAGGTTCAATCTTGGTGTTAACATCTGCTGGCGTTCGTATGGACTGACAGTCTTGCAACTTAAATTTCTTCAAGAGTTTGTCAACAAACTTCTCTTGATTGATGAAAATTCCATCGTCAGTTTTCTTGACTTGAAGTCCAAGAAAGAGATTAATCTCTCCCATAGAACATATTTGGAATCGAGATTTCATGATTTCTTCAAATTCATTGCACAAATTTGGACTTGTACAACCAAATATGATATCATCAACATACACTTGTACATATAAGATATCATCATTATCCTTCTTTATGAATAAAGTTGGATCAATTTTCCTCTTATGTATCCATGTTGGATTAAGTGTTGTGATAATGTCTCATACCAAATTCTAGGGTCTTAATGAAGTCCATACAAAGCTTTACTCAGTTTATACACCCGATGTGGAAATTTTGCATCCTCAAAGCCCGGAGGTTGCTTCACAAACACATCGTTAGTGATAGGACCATATAGAAATGCACCCTTTACGTCCATTTGATACACCTTAAATTTCATGAATGAAGCATAGGCCAGGAAAACTCAAATGGATTCAAGTCTTGCAACTGGTGCAAACACCTCATCATAATCTATCCCTTCTTCCTATGTGTATCCTTGTGCAACAAGTCTCGCTTTGTTCATTATTACTACACCACGATCATTTGTCTTATTTCTAAACAACCATTTTGTGCCTATGCCATTTTCTCCTTCAGGTAAATCCACTAAATTCCACACTTCTTGTTTGCGAAATTGAAGTAATTCTTCTTGCATAGATTCTATCCAACCTTTGTCCTTTAATGCTTCGGTAACATTTTTAGGAACAACTTGGGAAAGAAAACAAGAGTATAAGCATAAGTTTGCTTGTTCTGATTTATTCCTTGTTGTTCTCTCATTCAATGGACCAATAATCTGAGAAATTGGATGATTCTTGTGAATATGAGATGTTGGAATCTCATCACATTGAACATTAACATACAGATTTGTTTGGTTTAAGTTGGAGAGCTGATGTAACAAATTAGAAGAATGTGGATTGAAATTTGGAATTTGAGTCGGTGAGTTAATAAAGTAATCTAAGTTACCAGTATCAACTACATCAACAGAGATGGATGATGTGCCAGACTCAGGTTGCACGAACTCATTACCATCATTAGGAATAGGTTGTGATCCTTCCTGATCAAATGAGACTGAATGATTTAAAGCTGAATTAGCATGATCATTGTCATTGAATCGTATTGATGAATCCTTGACAAATGATAAAAATGGGTAGTCTGAGCTAGAATCATCTGGGTTGTCAAAATCTAAGTCCTCACTGAAAGATCCAAGATCTCCTCTAGAGTTCTTCTTACGTGTAGAATCAAAAAAATTTGATCGATTAAACAAGTTAGATTGAAGAGAGTTTGATAATGAATCTAAATCAAATAACCATGCAGGACCATTTGCAACTGATGAAAAAGAATTTTCTAGAAATTTAACGTTGAATGTTTCAAGAATTATATTTGTCCTAGAGTTTTACACTCGATAGGCTTTTGAAAAAGATGAATATCCAAAGAAAAATCCATTATCAGATTTGGCATCAAATTTTCCTAACTGATCATTTGAATTAAGAATAATAACAGGACAACCAAATGATTTTAGAAAATTAATGTTCGGTTTCCGGCCAAACATTAACTCATAAGAAGTTTTCATTTTATCTTTCACAATTAAGGTTCCGTTCTGAACAAAACACACAGTTGATATAGCTTCATCCCAAAAATTATAGGAATCTTTGCAACAACTAACATAGAACGAGCAGCTTCAATCAGTGTTCTATTTTTCCTTTCAGCAACTCCATATTATTGAGGAGTTTTGGGAGCACTGAACTGATGAGCTATCCCTTTCTGAGCACAAAACATTTCAAAGTTAGCATTTTTGAATTCCGTTCCATTATCACTTCTTATTATTTTCACTTTATTTTCTAATTGATTTTCAACTTTAATGATAAATTCTTTTAGTAATTCAGTCGTTTCAGATTTAGCATACAAAAAGAAAACCCATGAAAACCTTGTATAGTCATCAATGATAACTAAACAATATGATTTTCGTCCAATCCTCTTGACATTTGTTGGTCCAAAAAGGTCCATATGTAACAATTGAAGAGGTTTGGAAGTTGAGTTTATGATTTTGGTCTTATAAGACTCTCTGTGTTGTTTTCCTTTTAAAATGTTGAGCAGTGATCAGTCGTTGCAAACTTCTTAGATGGAAGTCTAATAACATGATTTCCTGATACAAGCTTGTTCATATTCTTGAAATTTGAATGTCTGAGATGTCTATGCCAAAGATGGATTTCATCATTTGATGCCTTAGCAATTAGGCAAGTTGTTTCGGTTGAAGGATCAACTTGAGACATATCCAGTTTGTATACATCTCTATTCCTTTCAGCTGTAACAATTACCCACTCTTTGCTTATCTGAAAACCTGAAAACCTGGCTTCAAAACATAACAGAATGAATCATCAATAAGAACAGAATATGATTTATCACAAATTTGGGATACACTTAAAAGACTAAAGTTCAACTGTGAGCAAAAGTTGACTTTGTCAAAGCTTATTATCCCATTTGATACTGTTCATTTGCTAGTTATTTTTCCATCAGCATCACCACCAAAGGTGACATGTGTTCCATCTTTTAACTTAAATTCTTGTAACAAGGCAGGATTGCCTATCATATGCGGTTACACCCACTATCCACATACCATGTATTAGTGTCTTCTTGGGCGTACCTGCACAACAAGAAATTAAGTTGATATATCCACCCAAGCCAAGATCGTCTTGGGTTTTCCAAATTTATCAATAATGGTAAATTGTTTGTAATGAAGATTATTCAAATCAGGTTTATTCTTGATGAATTTACCAATCTTGTTTTGGAAATTGTTTGAGTTATTTTTGAAAGCATTCATACGTTTTGATGATCAATTTTTGACACGAATTGATGACTAACATTTTTATTAGTCATTCTTACTGATCTTTGTATGAATTGTTCTTGCACATTTTTAGATCTCACATAATTGTTCTTTTGAAAAGATCTCAAACCTAAAGCAGGTTGATTAGTTAATCTTTGAAATCTATTAGTTTGATTTCTCAAAAATTGAGGATTAACATAACCTTTGCTCAAGTTTGAGTTTGCAAATCCTATTTTAGGTGATCTCATTCTAAAGTAACAATTTGCAGTATTGTGAGTCTTCTCATCACAATAAGTACAGTATTGTTAAAATAACAATCTGCTGTAGAATGATTTCTCATGTCACAATGTGACAGTACTTGTTGAAATGTTTCACCAGTATTGTGATTTTTCATATCACATATTTCATAGTACTTTTGTGGAGTTTTAAACAACTGTTTGTTAACTTTTGACATTGACACTTTGTTTGATTCATTTTTATATTTGGTGTCAAATAGTTAAACTGTTGTTTTTCATTTTTCACCTTTTGATGTTGTGTCAGATTATTTTGCATTTTTTTAACATGAACTTCCTTCTAGAATCTTTAGGAACAAAGCGATTTGCTACAGTGGAAGTCTTAGAATCTGAACTTGATTTCAGATCAGAGTGAGATTGTTCATAGAATTCACCTTGTGTTTTGAAGAGAATTCATATTTAACAAACCTGTTGACACAAATTTTACCGGTTTAAGTTTTGTTGTCTGATTTGTTGCTTTGATCAACTTTTCTGAACTTTTGTTTTGTTCAGATTTGATTTTTGATGATTTCTTTCTTCTCCTTTGATTCTTTCACTTAGAAGAACTTGGTTTACTTTTAGATTGAACATCATCAGAAGAAGATTTCTTTTCAGATTGAACTTGTTTTAGATTAATAGTGTTTGAATCTTCTGATGTTCCTACATGTTGTTTATCTTTGCTTTGAACTTTCACTTCTTCTAAAACAGAATTAATTTGATGAGAAGTGTTTTGTTTTGTTTGTTTAGGTTCATATGATTTTATCTTGATTGGATGACCATTTTTAATCTTCTTGATCATTTTCACAAAATTTATATTTTCCTTTTCTCTTCATAATCTTGTTTTTGACCTGAAAAGCTTTAAGTTTGCTTTGTTCTCAGGAGAATGATCATGTGTATTGAAATTCTCTGGTAAAGTGTTTGTGATAGATTCAAGCATAGGTTCATGAGTGAAGCCTAATCCACTTTCTGTTTATCTTTTCTCTCACTTACCAGTTTTTCTACAATCAGTTGTGAACTCTTACTTTAGCAAGATCCATTTGAGTAGTAGCATGTGCTATGTTCTCCTATTCAAGATTTTTAGTCATCTCTTCCAATTGTTTACAAACATTTTCTAATTCTTTTAGAGTTTTGTTCCATGAAGTTTGAAGAGAGATAATCTTTTGGTCTGCTGTTTTATGATAAGCTTTTAATTTGTTATGCATTGATTTTCTTATTTGAGTTTGTCACAGATTTATATGAATATGTTTTATAGTATTCAACATGTTCAGAGCATGATTTTGTGCAAGTTTTTCACTCACTTCAGATGGTATTTCAGGAAATTTTGGGGATGAGGTTTCAGATTTTGAAGATGAAGTGTCAACCTTTGGTTGATCAGACTGTGCCATTAGAGCTACTTTATTTGTATCCTCCTTAGAATCTGATTTGTCATTCTAATCATAGTCATCTTCATCATTCTCACCTTCCACCTTTGGATCATTAATTTTTGACCAGTCTTCTTCCTGAATTTATGCAATAAGAGATAAGCTTGATGTTAAATCATTAGTAAGTTGTTCAGCATATGCACTCAAATCATAACCATCTTTAATATTGACTACAAGAGCTTTCATGGTTTCATCGGATGATTTTGTTTCATCTTTAAGCTTAGGCATAGGAAGACTTTGATACGGCTTTTAATAAGTCTTCTGAGCTGGTTGTAACCTTTGATTGTTAGCGTTTGATTGAGCATTTCCTCCATTATTCCATGGAGCTTTGCATTCTCTTGAGAAATGGCCATAGTTGTTACAGTTAAAACACCCAGATTTTGACTTATCAAATCCAACAGTCTTGTTAGCACTTGGCTTGTACTTCCTGTTGACATACGAGTGTTTTTGTGTCGTGTAAGCAATCATCACCATTTGCCAGTTTAAGTCCATTTCTTCCACATCTTCAGGATCATTTCAAATAAATCCTTCAAAACAAGATATAATTGAGTTAAATGGCTACCTTGATATGCTTGAAAACTAGCCATAAATGCAGTAAATGCAGTTTTAGACTCTTCATCCTCTAATAGGATGTTTATCACATCTTTAAATTTGCTAGATTTAGCAGAGTTAGATGAAGAAGTCTTTGTTTGAGCATTAGATGTTTGAGACTGAGATTAGGGAGGAGATTGAGAATGAGATTGTGTTGTGTAAGCAGGGGCACTAGTAAATGATGAGTCAGTGAAAAATCTTGCTCCGAAAAATAAATCTCCTTCTTCTTCTTTAACTTTTTCACTTTTTGCCATGAAAGCATTTTCAACTGTGTTTGTTGGAGAAGCAACAAACTAATACTGAGACATTGATGCTGCTCTATCATTGTTCCTTGAGCTTTATCAATCTCTACTGACTCAATCTTGGCAATAAGTAGATCTAGATCTATAGGGAACTTCTCAGTACGCTTTAGCAAGGTTACTGTTTGTTTCCATAATGAGGGAAAGCATTATGTAGTCTAAGATTTAGATCTTCAAGGTCAGGCTTAATACTAGTTGTTGACATGTCAGTAGTAAGTTGAACAAATTTGTTCATCATTGGTTTATAGTTTCTCCAGATAAATGTTGAAACAATTCCAATTGCCTTTTCAACTTTTGTTTCTTGAGATTTTGAATCTCCTTTCCTCCTTCACATATAGTCTTTAAGGCTTTATACCTGGTATATCAGTTTGATATACATCAAGCCTTGCAAGAACTTCCAGAGGTAGTCCTATACACATCAAGGAGTATGCTTTGACATCATTTTTTACTCTTCTCAAATCATCTCCTTGAAGACCATCTTCAGGATAGGGTTCCTGAGAGTCTTTAGTGTATACCAACCCTCTATCAGGTCCATCAGTGATTATTGGGATGAATGGTCTTTTTTCTATGGATTTCCAAAGATCAGTGTCAATGGAATTTAAGTGATGTTTCAACCTAAGAGACCAATTTTTGAAATCACCTATGTTTTTAAGTTTTGGAACTCTATTTTCAGAATCTTCTGATTTCACCATTTTTATATTTTTGTTGTTTTTCTTATATTTTGAATTAAGAAAAGGAATGTAAAAGTGTTTGAAATTTAAAAAAAAAATTTATGTCAAGGTTGATACACCTGAATAGTATTCAAACGCCCCAACAGTTGATGCGCCTAAGTTGAGAGTTGTCTAAGGGAATGCCTTAGAAAAATTTTCCAAAATGCCCAAAATTGATGCGCCTGAACAGTAGTAAAACGCCTGAACAGTTGTGATGCGCCTACATAGTTGTGATGCCCCTACACAGTTTTCAAACGTCTAAACAATTCAAATACTCCTCAACAATGATGATACATCTGGACTTTTTCTCTTCAACAGTGGTCAAACGTTTGAACTGAAAACGCCTACACAGTGTTAATGCGACTAAATAGTAGTCAAACGCCTAACACTTGACAATTTTTCAGCAAACTTCAACCCTAATGCGCCACATTTATCATGTTCATATGAATGTAACAGACTCAAATCTTCTGAAAATCTTGAAAAGTTAATGAATTTGATTGAAACTTTCCAATTAGATGATTTTATGCCGATAATTATTCTTCTAAAATCAATTTCTATCGATATCAATAACAAATCAATTAATTTGCAATTTTCAGTTCGAAAAAGCAACGAACTTTTCAAACACAAATTCACCAAATTATCTCAAATTTGATGAATTCAACTGCTAATTGTGGTTCAAAACATGTTTCTAATGATGAAACACATCTGAAATCCACAAGTTTTCATTTGAATTGTCTATCAATCACAGATTCAGTAAGCTTTTTGAGTTTCAAAGTTTGACAAACTTCAAAATTACTCAAATAACAGCTGCCAACAGCTCTGATACCAATTGATAGGATCAATTGAGCTAATCCGTGATGATGTATGAACATAATTCAAAGAAAACACATACAAAGTAATCAAATTCAAACAAGATATTAACAAAATTCACTGTTTCATTAATATCAAGCAAAGACAATTACAAAGTAATAAGCAGTAGTTCGTTTAGTCTCTCAAACTCTCTACTAACTAATAGTCTAAGCTATTTATAATGAAACACAAAGGAACTAACAATTACAAAAATAGTCCCTATACTACTACAAATATCAAAAAGACACATAAAGACAACATGTTAATCTTTCTAGAGTCCTAACAATTTTTGATGGAATGAAAAGAAGTAATGATGAACGTATGAATGAAAGTAAGAAAGTATGAATGGATGTGAATGAAAGTAATGAATGCGAATGATAATGACGTACGATGAATGAAAGAAAGTTAATGAATGAATGATGATGATAATAATGATATTTTCTATGTGTACCTATTGCGTGTGATCACATGCAAAAGCAAAGAATGATTTAATGAAAGAAAAATATGTTTTATATTAAAACTAGAACTCACTCAGCAAGCTGACTTTTATGCATTTTTCCAGTTGGCAGGTGAGCATTACTGAGGATGGTGCGGGGCAGCTACTTGGCATTTTGGATGACATTCTTTTGTTACTGTTTTTGGATTGTAATGTGAACAAATGAAAATGTGTAATGAATGATTGTATTAATTTGTAAAAGCATTTATTATGGGATGAAAAGTTATTTTAATGTTCCACTGCGATGTTTTTTATGAAAGTTAAATGTAATTGTATGTTTTGTGAGCAATGATTGGCGAGCTATAAGCGTCCCGGGAACGGGGTCTTACAAGTTGGTATGAAAACCAAAGTTTAAGTGAAACGGGTAAATTTTCAAAATAAACCTAAACTTAAACTAAAAATGGGACGGAAAGGGAAGGGATGCCAGTCCGAGTAGCTGCGTGACATCAGGTATTTTCTTAATGAGAACCAGTATTATGTTCGCATGTTATGTGGTTATGTGTTGTTTGTAGATTTTGATACTGATGTAGTTAGGATAGGTAATTCTCGGGGTATGGAGAGTAAAGTAAGTGGTTAATCATAACTGGCCACTGTAATTAGGGACTTACTATACTTCAGATAAAGTGAGTTGTTCCCTTGATTGACCGTGTTGATGTTTAAATCTTTGAGTGTGTGTTAAGGATGGTCGGTGGTAGATCATCTAAAGCTTCACATGGTGGAGGACGTGGTGCTGAACCACGGGTTACGAGAGGAAGGCCTAGAGCCAAAAAGGTGGTTCATGAAGAACCAGAGACCCCTCATCTGGAGGGTGGTGATGAGAATGCTAATGTGAGAGCCTCAGTGAAGGAGGCGGTTATGGAGGAAGTGCATCAGGTCATGCAGACGATCCTACCGTTTGTGGTGACCGAAGTGATAAAGGCTGTTAGAGATGGGGAAAGAAGGGAAAGGAGTAGACCTACGGGCGAAAGGAGACAGCCCAAAACTGAGACGGTTCTATCTGATGACGAAGAAGAAGAGGAAGAAGAAGAGCCTACGCCGAAGGTGGCACGAGGCTATAACAACAAGGCATTTAAAAGGTGCAAGCCCCCTACTTTTGATGGTAATGGCAATGCTGCTGCTGCTCACTGATGTGTGAGAGAAATGGAAGTTGTTTTGAATATCAGCGAGTGCTGAGAGGATCAGAAGGTAAAGTTTGCTGCCCACTCTTTCATGGACTCAGCTTTATGCTGGTGGACAATATTGTCCAAGAGAATGGTGGTGGTGGCTGAAGGCAGCAAGAAAGGTGGTGGTGACCGGAATTGAAATGGAAAAAGGTTTGGTCGGGGTAGTGCCCCGACGAGTAACAAGGCATGGGTGGATGACCGCCATGTGGTCACATTTGGTGCGGGGTCGAAGATGTGTGGTAGATGTGGAAAGGAACATATTGGAGAATGTAGGCTGGGATCAGACTTTTGCTTCAAATGCGGGAAGACGGGGCATATAGCAAAGGACTGTCGTACAGTCCGATGTTTTAACTGTGACATGGAGGTCCACACGAGTAGAGACTTTAAGAAGCCGAGGGCTGAGGGGTTTGGGGTGTAGAAGACTGGAGGTGAAGGACCAAGGGCAAGCACCAGAGCATTCACGATGACGCAAGAGGAGGCTAGGACGGACCCTGATGTTGCGTCAGGTACGTTTCTAGTAAACCAAACTTTAGCCTCTGTGTTATTCGATTCTGGTGCTAGTAAAAGTTTTATTTCTACTACTTTCTATGCTAAACTATCTGTTAGAAGTAAGAATATACATGTGCCTTTTGATGTAGATACTACCATAGGTAAGTCTACCAGGATTTCTGAGGTGATAGAAGGATATGATATGGAATTAGAAGGTCATAAGTTTCTAGTTAGACCATTCGTTATGACCTTATGCGGGTTTGATGTAGTACTGAGGATGGATTGGTTGGCGGACTATGATGCAAACATTATGTGTCGTAAGAATTTGATTCGTTTGACAGCGCCTGATGGGAGTTCGGTAACGGTTTATGGTGATTGGGTCACGATGATTCCAAAAGTAATCTCAATGGCGGTGGCGGGAAAGTGCATGAGGCATGGATGTAGCACCTACTTGGCTCATGTGATAGTCACCACAACTGTCTGATGTATCGGTTGTGTGTGACTTCCTAGATGTGTTTCCCGAAGACTTACCAGGAGTGCCACCTGACTGAGAGATCGAGTTCTAGGTTGATTTGATCTCGGGTGCCCAACCTGTTGCTAAGGCACCGTATCGGTTGGCTCCGACTGAGATGAAAGAGTTGATGGAGCAATTGCAAGAGCTGCTTGATAAGGGGTTTATTAGGCCGAGTATCTCTCCTTGGGGTGCTCCGGTCTTATTCGTGAAGAAGAAAGACGGTAGTATGAGGATGTGTATTGACTACCATGAGCTGAATAAGTTGACGATAAGGAACCGATACCCCTTACCGAGAATTGATGATTTGTTTGATCAGCTTCAAGGTGCTAGTTGGTTCTCAAGGATAGATCTTTGATCGGGCTACCGTCAACTAAAAGTGAAAGAGCAGGACATTCCTAAAACAACTTTTTTCATGCATTATGATCACTACGAGTTCCTCGTTATGTCATTTGCTTTGACCAACACGCAAGCTGCTTTTATGGATTTGATGAATCGAGTGTGTCGGCCGATGTTGGATATATGAGTGATTGTGTTTATCGATGATATCTTGAGTTATTCAAAGAATAAAGAGGAGCATGTTAGTCACATTCGAGAGGTGATGGAGACGTTAAGAAGGGGAAACTGTATGCTAAATTCTCCAGTGCGCGTTCTGGTTTTGCGAGGTTCAATTCTTGGGTCACGTGGTGAATCCCGAGGGGATTATGGTGGACCCGACAAAGGTGGAAGCTGTGATGCGATGGAAGTCTCCAAAGACGCCATCCAAGATTCGTAGCTTCTTGGGTTTGGCGGACTACTACAGAAGATTTATCTAAGACTTCTCTAAGATAGCTCAAGAGAAGGCATTCATGGAATTAAAGGTGAGGTTGACTCAAGCTCCTGTTCTGTTATTACCCGATGGAAGTGAGGATCTGGTGGTTTATTCTGATGCTTCCTACTCGGGGTTAGGGTGTGTGTTAATGCAGAGAGGAAAGGTTATAGCCTATGCATCCTGACAATTGAAGGTCCATGAGGTCAATTATCCTACTCATGACTTGGAGCTAGCAGCCATGGTCTTTGCGTTAAAGATTTGGAGGCACTACCTTTATTGGGATGAAGTGCACCATATTCACTGACCACAAGAGCTTAAAGTACTTCTTCGAGCAAAAGGACCTGACCATGAGGCAGAAACGATGGTTGGAGCTTATAAAGGATTATGATTGCGAGATCCAATACCATCCGGGCAAAGACAACGTGGTGGCGTATTCCCTTAGCCAAAAAGAGAGTCCCGAGCCGATTCGGGTGAAAACTTATAAGTTGATCATGACCTCTGATGTGATGAAGCATGTCAATGAGTTTCAAGATGAGGCATTCAAAGAAGATCATCTTAACTCCGAAACAATGAGAGGTCTTGTTACGGAATTGGGTGAAAACACACTTGGTGTTAGAACCCGATTTGGACGAATATGGATTCCTCGCTTTGGGGATCTACGCATGAAGATCATGGATGAAGCTCACAAGGCTTGATAGTCTATTCATCCTGGTGCTACAAGATGTACCAAGACATGAATAAAGACTATTGGTGGCCGAGTATGAAATGTGATCTGGTGGAGTATGTGAGTAATGCCTTACTTGTTTACAAGTGAAGGCCGAGCACCAAAAGTCGTATGGAAGATCCAGCCTTTGGATATATCGAAGTGGAACTGTTAGGACATCACCATGGATTTCATTATGAAGCTACCGCGTACCCCGAAAGGGTATGATGCCATATGGGTGATAGTTGACTGTTTGATGAAGAGTGCTCACATTCTACCGATCCACGAGACATATTCATCCGAAAGTTGGCGGTCTATTCATCAAGGAAATTGTAACTCATCATGGTTTGCCGGTGTCTATTGTGTCTGATCGTGACACCCGGTTTATATTTAAATTTGGAAGAAATTCCACAACGCGATGGGAATGATATTGCATATTATCACGACTTATCATCCTCAAACATATGTTAGTCAGAAAGGACTATTCAGACGCTAGAGGATATGCTTCGTGCATGTGTTATCGATTTTGGAGGAAGTTGGGATGACCACTTACCGTTAGCTGAGTTCTCATATAACAACAGTATCATGCCAGCATTGGTATTCCCCTTGTGTGATACTATACGGTAGGAGATGCCGAACACCCGTGTGTTGGGGTGATATTGGTCAGAAAGTGTCGAGGTGATCGAGGCTACGACTGAGAAGCTTGAAAAGATCAAGGCTTCATGAAGGCAACCAAAGACAGGTAGAAGTCGTATGCTGATAAACGACATAGACCAATGAGTTCCAGGTGGGTGACAGGGTTATGTTGAAAGTGTCGCCTTGAAAGGGTATCATTCGGTTCAGAAAGCGGGGCAAGTTGAGCTCGAGATACATAGGGCCTTTCAGAATCATTGCTAGAGTAGGAGAGCTGGCCTATAGATTGGAATTACCAGATGAGTTAAGTGGGATTCACCCAACATTCCATGTATCTCATCTAAGGAAATGTTTAGCCAACGAGGGTATGGTTTACCATTGGAGGATATCGAGGTAGATGAACGGCTCAATTATGTGGAGAAACCGGCGGTGATCACTGATCGAAAAGAGAAGATACTGAGGAATAAAATGGTTCCTCTTGTGCATGTAGAGTGGAAGCACAGGAAGGGATCCGAGTGTACGTGGGAGATTGAAGAAGATATGAGGCAGCATTACCCACAATTGTTTGAGGAATAACAGGTTTCGGGGATGAAACCTAGATAAGGGGGTGGACTTGTAACACCCGGCTATTTTTGAAGACGAAGAAAGAATAATAGAGTGAAGAAAAAGAAGGAAAAGAAATAAAACCCAAGACTAGGGGTTAAAAGTGTTAGGATCGTGTACTGGACGAGTACTAACATATTTATGCGTATACCGAATTAAATAGTGCGGAATCCTATTTGATTGGCAGTCCAATCGGTGAGAACGCATGTAGAATCAATTAAAGATGAATCTAAATGTTAAGAACGATTAGTAATCGATCTACTGCGATCTATGAAGTTGGAGCATGTTGCTAGAGGTCTCTGGACGGCTAGGGTACGTCTAGGTGTTGAATTATTCAAAGTGTCTCGTTTTTCCACGATTTAAGTGGCATTTGTAGGTTAGGGTTTCTCAATCGTGCGACTGTACCATTTTCATGGTTCAGTCATGCGATTGAGTCATGCAGTTGATCCATTCGCACGACTGAGTGTTCAGTCGTGCGACTAAGTCAATCTCATGTTACAATCATGCGACTCATCGAGTCTCCTATTTCATCCGTACGACTAGTTCATTAGCATGAAGTTGTTCATGCATATGGTCCATTAGCATGGGCCAATCGCATGAGAACTTCACATGATTACGTTTGAATATGTTTCATAGTCATTAATTGATTTAGATATTATTCAAACAACCACAACCTATATAGTTAGTTCAATAAGCGTTATCACATACCAACCAATGAAATATATAACATTATAAGCACAACCACATATTGTATTTCATTAGGTACCCGTACAATTATATATTTGTAAGACAATAGAAACGTATTACATTAAGTTCAGAAACTAGGAACACATGTATCTACAAACTCCTCCTTGGACCTAGTTTGGTCTAATGTCTTACATCCTTCATGAGTTCCTCAAACTTCTTGTACTTCTCTTCTCTAGTGACTCCGGCATGTATCTCAAAGTCGTATAACGTTCTGAAATTGTAGAGCTTGTACAATATCTTAAGAGTCATAGAATAATAGCCACTTGTATAATGTATAGACATCATCTGCAGACAAGTTTGTAAGCCACATTAGGTCAAACACCTTGATGGTTTCCGTTAGACCATTCTTGTTCAAAACTATGACTGCCTCTCCTGTCCTCCAATCATAGTACCGCCATTTGAAGTGTGGAGTGAAGTCCTGAGGCATTTCCTGTAGAGGGATTTTAGACATTGTGCGCAGAGGACTCCACTTCAGTACTATTTTCGGTTTTCCAGTATGGCATCAACCTCAGATCGTTTGATATACCTTGTTGGCTGTTGAGGTTTGAAGTTGACTCATCTGGTGTGGTACTATCATTTTAGAGCTGTTTCAAATCAGCCTGACATTTTGCATGGGTTAGCGTATAGCAATTTTAATTCTGTTAACTGGTTTAGCTCAAATCCAGGAAGAGTCTTCAGGTCATGTAGGAACCTGAAGTACTCAATCCCTTTCTCATGTTTAACTGCATAAATGTTGAGATCTTCAAAATACACCCATGCTATGATTTTGCCCGACACCTTGTGATGTTTATTCGTTTTCTACAGCTTGGTGTAGACAGAGTCTCAAAAGTTTCTTGTCAGACTCTTCTTCCATTTTATGCAGAGTCTCAAAAGTTTCACTGACAAGGTTGTCTCCCAGATTGGGAATGACATTACCCTCAATGTCAGTGTACTCCGGATAGTGTTGGTCCGTGACATCTTCAATCTCGATCTCATCAACGTTGTTGAGCTCGTCGTCACTTTCCACATGAACTATTGGAGCATCTTTCACGATCTCATATGGATTGAGTCGGAATATTTCAGCAAGTGCTCGTCTGTGAGATCATGAATTATCTCTCCTTCTTCAGGAGTGTAATTCACCGATCTCCTGACTATTCCATGCATATCAAGAATCATCGTGAGCTGAGTCTTGATCTGTTGGAGGGGAGCAACATCATATTCATCTCTTTGATAATTGGATTTGCTTGATTTAAAACATGTAACACATCAACCATTAGTCAACAATCAAAGCAGTAAACATCAACAATAAATATAAACATTAATTACATTATTTTGATACAAGATGCAAATACACATGATTTAAATAACATAAACAACTATGCATTACTCTTGTCTTGTATCATGTGCTCCTCTACTGATGGGGCTGAAGTGGAGGCACCTTGGTCCTGAGCTCTCTTGGTCCTCCTTTCATTTGCAGATGTGGCACCCACAGCAGAAGTATCATCATCTCCATCATCATCATCATCATCATCATCAACATCATCACACGCATCAGTATCCTCCCCTTGATCATCACCAACATCATTATCATCATCATCACTATAATCATCATCACCATCATCTCCATCTCCTTCTCTGCTCTTTAAGATCTCATCCTTTGATCCTTTGAGCCTCATTATGCTGGTCTTGTTGGTCGCCTCTAATTCTCTATCCATTTTGCTAATTGGACATGCTGCTCCTGGAGTTTAGACATCTTTGAGCTCTGAGCAGCCATCTGTTGTGCCTGCTGCTCTATCAGCTGTGCCTGCTGAGATATCTACAGAGATTGTGAAGTAGTGAGTTCTACTAGCTGACGAATCTGGGCAGTCTTCTCGTCATTGGCTGCTAATAGCTTCAGCACCATGCGGTTAAATGCCGAGAGCTATTCCTCTACCCCACTAGGAGGTAGAGAGGATCCAGATGGATAGGAGGGGTAAGATGACGGTCCTGCATGGTGGCTAGTGGTGGTGGTGGTGGCAGTGGTAAAGATTGGGGGTGGTATAGATGAAGGTGGTGGTGGAGTGATGAAGATGGGGGGGGTATAGATGAAGGTGGTGGTGGAGTGGTTGTGGTAGTGTGTGTGTGAGGTGGTAGATAAGGTGGTGGATGGAATGGTGGTAGTGGTGGTAGGTGGTCGAGTGGTGGAGTGGTGTGGTAGTGGTGTGTGAGGTGGTAGATAAGGCGGTGGATGGAATGGTGGTAGTGGTGGTAGTGGAGTGGTGGAAGTGGTGTAGGAGTGGTGGTAGTAGTGGTGGTGGTGATGAATGTCATCCTCCTCCTCTTCTTCTTCAAACCGTGGGGCTGAGCCATCCTTTTCTTCCTAGAGCCCCTCGAGGTGGATGCTCACCCTAGAACGCTGCTAGGCTGATCGACAGCATAAGTAGGATTAGTGTCAGCCTCCCCAGACTCGCCAGGGCGTCCTCCAACCTCCCGAATACCACGGTCAGTGGCAACCACCCTGCTCCATACAGTTTGAGTCAAGGGTTCCTCATCTGTCTCCTCCTCCTCATCAAGACGAAAGTTCTGATGGAACCTGCAGCCTCTGTTCCACCTTGGGTGGATGCTGGAGATGCTATATCAGCAGTTGGAGCCCTCAGCTGAATGGGCCCTACATCTCCATCATAACCACTGTCGTTGTCATCGGAGTCATCTTCAGGGAGCTCCAGCTGCTCGACATCTGAATCACTGTCTACGTGGCGCCATTTACGCCTCCTAGCGCCACGTAGTCCACCTTGGCCAGATGCCGATGAGTTTCTTTACCGGGGGTTTGACCTGCTTTCCCCGGTATACTTCATACAACCCAGTGTCGTATGTCCATAATCTCCTATGCCACTGCATCTTGGCTATCCTTAGGCAATGTGGGCAGCTTCTCTCAACAAGATCATATGTAAAAACCTAGGGTACATGCAGAAACCCTCTTTGCCCTTCGCCTCCAAATTCTTTACCAAGTAAGAGAAAATCATGCTAGAAAAGCTGAAAGGGTGATTCATTACCAGTGCCATATAGGCATTTTGAATCTGGTTTGAAAGATCATCAAACGCACCCCCTTCGTGACGCCAAGCACTTGAGGATGACATGTGCCAAGTACTTGTACTAGGGACACACGTTGCTCTTGTTCAACACACCTGCATTAATATCCCAGCGTACTTCATCGTCAAGAAGCACCCTCTTACCGTCAGCAGGTGAAGTCTGGTGGGGTGGTCTGCATCATCACCCAACCTAAGTACTTTCCTGATATCCTCAGCATTAACCTCAATATCCAACCCAAAAATAGAGCTCCTGATGTTGTACGACTCATGAGAGTGGTCAACCGATGCCCCCTCCCAGAAGACCTGTTGAATAGACCTGTAAGGATGTCATGGTGTAGATATCACATTGTAGATCATGGATCACTTGATGAAAGCAATGATCCCCGAGAACTCGGCACCATTCTGAATCGTGGAATCTAAATGAGCACACATGTTATGCTTGGAGTTGATGGACCATCTGTCAGCCATCAATCTATAACACAAGAAACATAGACATTAGATAACCTCACAACACAAATCCATTCTAATTAACTTGATTGAATTAATTTTGGTTCATTCATGCGATTGAACCATGCGACTGTATTCAGTCGGTTGATCTTGCATGCGATTGGGTTCAGTCGGGTGACTAAGCAGGCGACTGAGTTCAATCGGTTGACAGAGCCTGCGATTGGTTCAGTCGGCCGACTGAGCTTATTCGTATGATTCATTTGGCCGATTGAGCCATTCGACTAGTTCAATCCTGCGATTGGAGTTCATCCTCGTGTCCAGTCGCGCCCACTGTTCGGTCGACTGAGATTCGAAAACAATTCTTGAAATTAGATGTCGAGTAATGGTTCTTTAGACTCGCATTCATTATACTAACAACCTAATATCCTTTATTTCAACATTTTACTTGGTTTAGTTAGGTTATTAGTTCATTTAAAGTCCCGGGTCTGTTAGGGTCAATTTCTTGATTTTGGAGTCTAATCGACAGAGTTTTTGGCATGTTCACACCGCATTATACCTGTATAAACAACAACGAAAGTCAGATTATGAGAATAAGCAGCAATGTGGGTCAGAGGGAATTTTGGCAGAGTAACAGTAGGCTGTGCAGTTTTAGGGTGATTGGGGGTGATGAGTTGAATGCAATCGACTGTGGCCCAATTTATACTGAATCTGATTTCAATCGGCTGACTGGACCCTTTCGCTCGATTCATTTGGGCAAATAGACCTCAGTCGTGTGATTGGCTCAATCGATCACATTCAGTCGGCCGACTGGATTTCAGTTAGGCGAGTGACTCATTCGCACAGTTCCAATCGATTGACTGGCTCATTCTGATAAGCCATTCGGGTGAATGTTTCATACTCATGTGCCATTCACCTTTTTAGTTCATGAGTATGATCCATTCGTACGGTTGAGCCATACTCATGGTCTAGTCGTGCGATTGGATCATAATCATGATTCTGACTTTATGACCATTTGTCACTTAAACCCCTTTTAACTTTTGATTAAACTTTATGAGCATTTGATCATCTCAAACATGATCATTTTAACTTGAAAAAACTTTTGACCACCTTAGACGTGATCCTTTTAAACAGTTTGTCACCTCAGACGTGAGTGATTTTACCTTTGGAAACACGTGTGGTCACCTCGGACGTGACCCTTTTAGATGATTAAATCCGCTATTGAATTCCATGGCGTAGTTTGATATCAAACAAACTGAATTTGACTAAATTTAAAAAGTGAAAGACTTAAACTGAAATACAAAACTAAAACTTGTTTTTGACGTTTTGTGTGAGGTATAAATCCTAAGATATAAATCTAATGGATTCGGTTCCGGAATAGGCAGCTTCAATTTATTTTCACCATAAATGGACCAATTTAGTTTGGAATCATACACGCAAGTCAAATCATTTGGGACATGTTATCAACACCTTTTGATGCTCAATTCTTTTTTTTCATCTAGAGTCATTAGCATCTTTAGGAAATCATACTAGTACTATTAGATCCCCACATTGATTTGGACTTTGAATCCAAGTACTTGAGCACAGCAGCTTGCAGCAGCAATGTATTCAGCTTCAGCAGTTGATGTAGAGACATAGGATTGTTTCTTGTATTGCCATGAGACAACCCTTCCACCAACAAATTGACATCCCCCAGATGTAGACATTGCAGTCATGTTGCAACCACCATAACCACTATCTGTATAGGCATACAGATTGAAGTCAGAATTCTTGGGATACCATAGTCCAAGTGTTGATGCACCTTTGAGGTATCTTAGAATCCTCTTGACAGTGATAAGGTGAGACATCTTAGGGTTGGCTTGATATTTTGCACAAATACATCTAGCAAACATGATATCAGGCCTGTTTGCAGTAAGATACATAAGAGACCTAATCATAGCCCTATATAAATGCTCATCTACACATTCCCCCTCAAGATCAGGACCAAGAGAGTGGTTTTGGCTATGGGTGTCTTAGCAATCTTACAGTCAGTCATATTAAACCTCTTGAGTATGTCTTGAACATACTTTGTCTGACTTATGAAGATGCCATCTTTAACTTGCTTCACTTGATTTCACAAAAAGAAATTGAGTTCTCCCATTGCACTCATTTCAAATCTGTCTTTCATCAGCTTCTCAAAGTCTTTGCAGAGCTTTGGATTAGTTGAACCAAAGATGATGTCATCCACATATACTTGAACTAGCAATATGTCTTTTCCTTGTCCTTTGATGAAGACAGTTCCATCTAGAGTACCCCTCCTGTATCCATGGTTACAGAGATACTCAGACAGTGTCTCATACCACTTCCTGGGTGCCTGGTGCAGCCCATAGAGAGCTTTCTCAAGCTTGTATACATAATCTGGATGATTAGGATCTACAAAACCAAGTAGCTATTTGACATAAACCTCTCCATCTATCACTCCATACAAAAAGACACACTTCACATCAAGTTGAAAGACCTTGAGTTCTTGGATGTAGCAATGCCAGGAATATCCTAACGGCTTCTAATTGCCACTGGAGCAAAGACATTAGTGTAGTCAGTCCCTTCTTCTTGTGTGTATCCTTGAACAACCAGTATAGCTTTGTTCTTGATGATGATGCCTCTATGATCTTTCTTGTTCCTAAACACCCATTTGGTTCCAATGGTAGTCTTCCCAGAAGGAAGAGGACAAAGGTTCCAAACATTCTGCCTTTTGAATTGAAACAGCTTTTGTTGCATAGCTTCAACCCAACTTCCATCGTTTAGAGCTTCATCAACTTTCTTTCGCTATATCTGGGATAGAAAACAAGAGTGAAGACAAACATTTTCTTCATGGGTTTGTCCTCTTGTCTTTACCCCTGAGACAACATCTCCAATGATGTTTGTGGTAGGGTGAGACTTGTGGATCCTAAGCTGAGGGATCATAGCAAGTTGTTGAGAAAGATCTAAATTTGAAAAATTTAGATCTGGCATAGATGTTTCTCCCACCACATCAGCACACTTTTCAAGTGAAACTTGATCCAAGCAGTGTGTGACATCATTGATGTCCTCCTCTATGGTGTGGTTAGTGGCATCAAGAAATTCTTGGTCAGTGTCACCATCACCATTGTTGTCTTCCGCAGTTAAGGTGTTCTTATCTGGTTGTAGAGCCTCTAAGCTGGATATTGAAGGCATACCAGATGTATCAGCTGAATTTGTCGTTGTTGGGCTAACAGAAACCTTATTTGCAGAAGTGGTTCCAGCTGGATTTGAAGATATATGTCTTGAAGATCTTCCTAGCTCAAATCTTAGATCAGGATCTTCTGTATTTAAATTTTTTGCAAATCCTGAAACATTCTCACAAGATTTGTTAAAACAGTTGGTAACCAAATCAAGATCAAACAACCAATCCGGACCAGAACCAGCAACACAAGGTGTGTGTTCATTGAAAGTCACATTGGCTGACTCCTTAACAATTCTAGTTCTGAGATTACACACTCTATAAGCCTTAGCTTGGCAGAGTATCCAATAAAGTGTCCATCATCTGATTTCTCAGTAAATTTGGCAATTGATCTTTGGTATTCAAGATGGTGCAAGGACATCCAAATGACCTGAGAAAACCAATGAAAGGTCTCCTCTTATGCCAAAGTCCATAAGGAGTTATGCCATGAGTCTTAACTAATAAAACTCTGTTTTGGACATAGCAGGCAGTGTTGACTGCCTCTGTCCAGAAGGTGATGGGCAGTTTAGAGTCAGACAGCATGGTTCTTGCAGCTTCAATCAGTGTCCTGTTTCTCCTCTCAGCAACACCATTTTGCTGAGGAGTCCTGGGAGCACTAAATTGTCTTGTAATACCCTTTTCATCATAGAATGTATCAAGGATATGGTTCTTAAATTCGGTTCCTTGATCACATCTTATGATCTTGACCTTGTGATCAGATTTATTTTCAATCTTTAAGATGAAATTATTCAGAATCTCAGGAGTCTCATCATTAGTTCTAAGGAAGAAAACCCAAGTGAATCTTGTAAAGTCATCTGTGATCACTAGACTGTATAAGGTCCTTCCTAAACTCATTACACTGGTGGGGCTAAAGAGATCCATATGTAACAAGTGTAGGGGTGTAGTGATGGAGTTTTTTTCCTTAGGCTTGTGAGATACCTTATGTTGCTTCCCTTTCAGGCATGCAACACAGTGGTCATCACTTGTAAACTCTTTCTTTGGCATTCTAGTTACCAAATCATGCTTAATAAGTTTATTCATGTTCTTAAAGTTTACATGGCACATTCTTTTATGCCATAGGAAAGACTCATCACTGTTGGCTTTAGACATAAAGCAGGAAACTTCTCTCCAGGGGAGGTTTCTTGCAAATCCATCTTGTACATGTTTCCTTTCCTGAGGGCTCTAAGCAGGATATGCTCATGAGGAATGACCACACCAGGCTTAAGAACAATGCACTCATGCTCAGTAAAGAGCATGTTGTGACTCTGATCATAAAATTGAGATACACTTAGAAGATTGTACCAAGCTCCTTACAAAGTTTACCTTTTCTATGCTGAGCTTACATTTGTGACCTTGCCCCTTCCAGAAATGTAACTGCCTTCATCTCCTCCAAAAGCAACTGGTCCTCCATCAATCCTTTCAAAGTTCTGGAGTAGTGACCTATTGCCTGTCATGTGCCTGGAGCAACCACTGTCTATGATCCAGACATTTCTGTCTGTCTTCAGCTGTCCCTACACAAAGAGAATGATTAGTTACATCTGGAAACCCAAGCCTTTCTTGTCTAGGCTCATTTGCAGAAGGTAATTCAACAGTAATAGATCTTATGGTTGTACTAAGAGGATCTTGAGCTGTTGTTGATGGAGAAATCTCAGTCACTGGTCTTTCTTAGATGTCCACACCACCTTTGGAGTCTTGGACTTGACCTTCAAAACTTTAGAAGCTTTTGGAACTTCAAAAGTTTTGATGACTGAACCTTTAAGATTCTACAGACACTGCAGCAGACTTCAGTGCTTCGGAAGAACTCCTTTCTTTCGAGACCAATATTCTTCCGAAGAGATTTTTCCACTTCCCTTCTTGTTAGATTTGGAACTTCCGAAGGAACTGGTTTTCCTTCCGAAGCTTGAATCTTCTTAGAACTCCTTGAAGCCTTTGTTTTGGCCATATGGACAGTACCTTTAGGATTGAAGAGACAATCCTTGGCATTGTAGTGGTGCTGTCACACATAACACAGTTCATCTTCTTCTTTACAAGAGCCTTTTCTTGAGAGTAAGACTACTTTGGTCACTTCCCTTCTCCACCTTCATCTTTGCAGATGCGGAGACAGTCCTCTTGGGCTGAGGACTATGCTTGGAGTTTGATGGTCCAGGCTGTGCAGCAGTGTACACAGTAGACCAGTCTTCTTCTAACTACTGAGATGAGTTGAACAAGAAGCATAACTCTTAGCAGAAAGTTTTGGTTGATGTCTTCAGTCCCTACCACTTTAATCCCTGTGGAAATAAAAATTGTTTCTGCTTAGAGTCAAAAGTAGCCTTGATCTCTTGGAGCCTTCCTTGCCTTTCTTTTTTGCTCTTTCTGATCAAGTTCTTTCTCATGGACTGGTATCACAGTTTCACTTTCTTCTCAGAAGGATAATGGCCCTTCTTGGAATCCTCCTCTTCACTCTTTGTAGAGGTATTCTTCACTATCTCTCTTCATACTCCTCATCATTGGATCTATGAGAGGAAGCTCATCTTCACAAGTTCCACACCTAGGAGATCTTATTGACAAGATTGTGTGTGGGGGAGCTATCTCATGGGATCCCAGTCCCTGTCTGTTTTGATAACACACTTTGTTGTGCAGGGATGCAGATATCATGTTCTTGAAGGTTCTCTTCTTAAGAACACTCTTTTCTACCCGGCTTTGCTGATCACAAGCTCAACCTGGCACTCAGTTAACTTGGTTATGAGATCTTTAATTTGAGTCCTAAAATCTGTGTGTTCATGTTTCAGAACTGAAATGGCTTTCTCTAAGTCCTCTATTTTCAGCTTATAATCATTTTCAGACTTTCTAAAATCAGATATTAAAATGTTTAAGGAACTCAACATCAGATCTCAATTCCATGTTATAGGACTTGTACCTGTTAACTATAGCAATGCATTTAGGAGTATAGAGATGTTCCAATACCTTGGCTTCATCATGATCTCCCATCAGTGCTTGGTTTGGAGAAGCATCTTCCACCTGAAAGCTCCAGTTAAAGCCTCATTCTTCAACAGCAACAGCTGCTTGCTGCTTTGACTTCTCATTATGGAGAGCTTTGTCAGTGTAGTTTGGTCTGGATTGTGTTTGGCCATCATTTGTTCTAGGTGCCTTACACCTCTGGCAAAGTGGCCATCAAGTTACAGTTGTAACACTTGACTATGCCTTTGTCTAGTCCAAACTTTCCACTGGTTGCATTGCTTGGAAACTTCCTTCCAGTCCTCTTATAGAACTTCTTGGCTCTGTGAGAGAGGAAGAGTCATCTGCTGGACTATTTCCATATATTCCAGATCATCTGGATGGATACAATCCAGGTCTTCAAGAGTGAAAAGAGAGTTGCCACAGCTTTCATCAGAAGACACAAAAGCTTAAGAAGAGCTTGTCTCTTGGAATGGGCTTCCTTGAGTGTAGTTCTCCCTTGGTGTCTCTAGGAAGGTGATGAAAGTACCCTTGGATGAGTTGTCAGGGTAGCATAAGAGATGATGTTTGGGTTCTATGCTATCCCTTTCAACCACATGTAGGGCTGAACCTATTTGATTGTTGGAGTTGCCAGATGAACCTTGCATGTTCATCTCCATCTGGTAGCCATTGAGAATCCCATATAACTCTGTCAGTGTAAGAGTTTTGAGATTTTCACTTCTCTTGATCACCACACAGTAGTGTGTCTGTTGCCTAGGAAGTGAGGACATGAACTTCCTTATAATGTCTCTATTTTCAAGAGAAACTCCTCCATCCAAGGGTATCCACAATCTCAACATACCTGAAGTACTGCTGAGTCATGGTTTCACCTGTTTTGAAGGTGAAGTTTTCAAATTGCTGCTTCAGGAGATCCTTCTTATTCTCCTTGGCTTTAGAAGAACCCTCATACATTAGTTTCTGTGCATCCCATAGCTGCTTGGCTGTTTTGCACTTCTTGAAACCTCTATACATAGAGTTTGGATGGGTAGTTTGAAGAGCTGTCATGGCTTTTCTGTCTATCTCTACTCTCTTCCTATCTTCATCAGAGTAGTTAGTCACATCTTTGGGAATCATACCAGCACCAGTAGCAGAAGGTGTGCTAGGTATGAAAGGTCCATGCTCAACAGACTCCCATATTCTTGAATCAAGATACCTGATGAAACCTTCCATTCTTAAACACCAGGTGTCAAACTCATCAAGAGTGATCAGTGGGGACTTATTCATGGTTCCAGTTTCCATATTAGTTTTGGAAATGGCTGCCATTTGAAAAGTTTAGTATATGTGTGTGAGAGGGATCTTAAGATGGTGAGATCTTATATCAAGAGCCTGGAATGCTCTGATACCAAATGCAGGATCATTGAAGGGATAGTTACAACACAACAACACAAAGAGTAGATAAACTAAACTTAGGTCAAACAGTAAACTGGATTAACCAAATAGTGACACTAAGAACACAAGTAATATAAGAGACAGAATACAAAGAACACAAGTATTTGGTTTTCAAGAATGCAGTATATTGCCTTCTCTATGTTCTATTACAAGTGTTACAAAAGCATATTCGAAAGATAAAAGAACATGAGATACTTATACAACATCCTATAGCCGGCTATACTTTGAAAGCCAGCTGGATACAATTGACTAGACACACACAAAATCAATTGTAGAGTCAAAAGGCAGATTGCCTTTTTACATGTGACTATGACATGCCATAGCTCACATCCTTATCTATTACAAAAAGGATAAAGTAGATAAAGTAGAAAGTTACAGACTCAAGACCTCAATGTACAGTTACCAAAAGTATGGACCTTTTCACCAAACCATGTTAGTTGGTGACTTGCAGAGTTGCATCGGAAAGGTGTCCAGCTTTATGGAACAGTACATCAGATAAAGCATGTTACTAAAAGTCTTTGGAAGAAATCTATCTTCATGAACTTGAAGCTTCGGAAGACTTTGTCTCTAAGGCTTCGGAAGAATTCATCTTTGGCTTCGGAAGATGTTGGTCTTGGCTTCGGAAGATTTCACACTTAGAGTATTTCTGTTGCACATGTGAAACTTCTGAAGCATTCTACTTCAATGCACTTGTGCAGCATGCAGCAAAGACTAAAGATGTTTAGGTTGCATCAGCCTCTTCATTAAACTCTACAGTATGTATGTATGTATGTATGTATGTATGTATGTATGTGTATGTATGTGTGTTGTATGTATGTATTATGTATGTATGTAGGTATGTATGTATGTATGTATGTATGTATGTATGTATGTATGTATGTCTGTATGTATGTATGTAGGTATGTATGTATGTATGTATGTATGTATGTATGTATGTATGTATGTATGTAGTATGTATGTAGTATGTATGTATGTATGTATGTATGTATGTATGTATGTATGTATGATGTATGTATGTATGTATGTAATGTATGTATGTATGTATGTATGTATGTATGTATGTATGTATGTATGTATGTATGTATGTATGTATGTATGTATGTATGTATGTCGGTATGTATGTATGTATGTATGTATGTAGTATGTATGTATGTATGTAGTATGTATGTATGTATGTATGTACGTATGTATGTATGTAGGTATGTATGTATGTATGTATGTATGTATGTATGTATGTATGTATGTATGTATGTATGTATGTATGTGTGTATGTATGTATGTGTGTATGTATGTGTGTATGTATGTATGTATGTATGTGTGTGTGTATGTGTGTATGTATGTATGTATGTAGTATGTATGTGGTATGTATGTGTGTATGTATGTACGTACGTACGTACGTATGTACATACGTACGTATGTATGTATGTATCTATGTATGTATGTATGTATGTATGTATGTATGTATGTATGTATGTAGCTATGTATGTATGTATGTATGTATGTATGTATGTATGTATGTATGTATGTATATATGTATGTATGTATGTATGTATGTATGTATGTATGTAGATATGTATGTTGTATGTATGTATGTATGTATGTATGTAGTATGTATGTATGTTTGTTTGTATGTAGATATGTATGTATGTATGTATGTATGTATGTGTGTATGTAGGTATGTATGTATGTATGTATGTATGTATGTATGTGTATGTATGTATGTATGTATGTATGTATGTATGTATGTATGTATGTATGTATGTATGTATTTATGTATGTATGTATGTATGTATGTATGTAGATATGTATGTATGTATGTATGTATGTATATATGTATGTATGTATGTATGTATGTATGTATGTATGTATGTATGTATGTATGTATGTATGTAGATATCTGGTAATTTTCCGTATCAAACTCCATTAGTTCCGTTAAGTGTTGCATACACGTGTCGTGAGCACACACTAGTTGATGTTGAACGTTGGTGACTTAATAATAATAACCTAAGATAAACAATGATAATCTAATTAATAAGGTTAATTATTAGTTGTGATTTTGTGGTTCATGATTTTATTAAATTTTAAATGTTTGTTTCATAAATTTTACGCGATAACGCGACAACATGTAATATATTTTGTGTGTTGTGTGAGTTGTTGTAAATGTTTAGGACTATTATTATTGGTTAGTAATACTTGTGTTTAGTAACTAAAAATATTTAAAAAGTATTAGAAAATTAGTTTTTATAAATTATAATTAAAAGGGTTATTTTGTAATAGCTTTTTAACCAAATATTACCATAATTAACCCAACCCTAGCCCCAAACCCCCCCCCCCATTCAGCCGCACCCTTCTCCCCACCTCCCACATTGCGAAATTGATCCAAGAACACAAACACAAGTCGAATTCCAAGTGGTTTCAAGTATTACAAGTGATTTCAAGTGATAATCATCAACTAAACACATCTAAAGGTTAGTTTTGATTAGTTGTTCATGTTGATTGTTTTTGATGAACCCTAATTACGAAATTGATGATGATTATATGAAATTGATGATTGTATGATGATTATATGATGTTAGTTAGGTTGTATGAATGCTAGATTATGTTGATTGTGCAAGAAATCTAGGGTTTGATCATCTAGTTCGTACATTTCCATAAGAGGAAACTTTTTGTTGTTGGAATTCATGATTTGATGATGCTAAGATGTTAGATGTGATGCTTAGATGTTAGTTTAATTGAATTGTACAATAAAATCCATGACATTGTGATATTGATCATGACTTACTAAAAGTGGAAACTTTGTGTATGACGTTGAGAATTTGGATGTTTTAGAGGTGTTTAGCATGTTAGAATGAATGTTATGAACTAGATTAGGTATATAATTGTTGAAATTATGGTTGAATTGGATGCTAGAGAACTTTTGGGTATTACATTCCCAAAAGGAAAATGTTATTTTTGTAGAACTTTGAATATGATGATATGTGCATGCTTATGATGTTAGGATCATGTTAGAATGATTGTTGATGATGTTTAATGTGTTAGAATATGTAACTGAGTTGTGTGGATGCTTGGTTGATCATGTATGAAGTATAGATTTTGATGATCATACTGATGATGAATTATGGTTAGCGATTAGGAGATCATGATTGGGTTTGAAATTTGGTTCTCACTATATATTCTAGTAATGTGGTTATGATTGTCATACAAACATGCGAATCCAAGGCCCCTACTTAGTAGGATTGGCAGGGTTTAGGATGTGAGGTCGTGGGTGACTTCAGATGGCATGTAGTACATGATTAGACTTCACGTATGAATTGATTGATGCGATGTAATTATAATATTTGAGGGTGACGATTATTTGAGATTTTCATGAGTGTATGATGATCTAATGTGGTATGATAAGTTGAATTGCATGATTAAATAATATTCCATCTAATATGTCACCAACGGGTCAAACGGATCAACTAGGTTAACCTAGGGTTATTAAGTTTTCTGTGTAGACGTACTTATGTACTTGTGTGATCTAGTTAACCTTTAAAGGGTTGTCTTTGCATATATCATGAGTCTCTTTATTTATTATCATTATACAACAGGTGAGTTCATGCCTTCTATTTTATATAGCTTCTACTAGGGGAGGTAGCGTACTTGTACTCAAACCCTATTTTATATTTTATAAGTTGTGTATGATTTAACATAGTGCTTAATACCTTGAAAACTCCTCAAACTTTCGGATCGTTAATAATGGTAACTAGCGGGAAATCTTGGGTGGTACTACTAGGTGTGACGAGCCCCACCTGTGCGATTCAAGGTCAAACGGGTGTAATATTTTCCTAAACACAAACATCGTCACGACCTGGTAAGTCATGACGGGAGGCAACAAACGCAACACAGTCAGCTTCGATCACGAAATCACTATGTTTATTACTTGTGAATATACACTAGCTATCTATTTCAAGACACTTCTTATGCTATACTTCTTATTATGTATGTATGTATGTATGTATCTATGTATGTATGTATGAATGGATGGATGGATAGATGGATGGATGAATGGATGGATGTAGATATGTAATGTGTAAGTGTATGTGCATGTGTGCCTGTATGTATGCATGCATGTGCAGGATCAGTTAAGGGTCACTTAACACTTAGTTTTTCTCTCAAACTCACTTGAACAACACTCGGCTGAAGATAGAGTCAATAAGAGTTGACCACAATATAGTAAGTATTATAGAACACAGAAAGTAATTTTCAAGGTACTTGCATATATTACTTCTCAACTCAAATATTACAAGACTCTTACAAGCTTATCTTTTCGAGTTACAATGAGAAACTATATATAATACTACCTACAGCCGGATATATTTTGATACCAGCTGGGATCCTATAACTAAAGCCTATACTACAATACTATAGTTTAAGGTATCTCGGATAAAGTCTTATCTGAGATTTGGTAACCAAGACATGTCCCTGACTTACCTTTTGTCACCAACTAAAGTTGGTAACATGTACTATCATAAAAAGATAAACAGTGGAATGAAGTATGGTCAACTGCATGGCTCTTCGATTAAACGCCGTGCAGTATCAAAGGTCTGCAGCGGAGTGTCAGAGACCATACTTATGTCCACTGGTTCATAGCAGTGTCTTCCGAAGGTTAAATGGCTTCGGAAGAACAAGTGCTTCCGAAGCCACTTATATTTCGGAAGAGGCTGCTTCTTCTAAGGCTTGGGAACTTCTTCTTTCCTTCATACTTTGGAAGAACTCTACAACCTTCAGAAGTTACATGCTAAGTTTCGGAAGCCTTGGTATGTAGCACTAAAATTATCTAGGTGATTTGGTTTTGGGTAAGGGTAAGGAGTTGAAAGACAAGAACTACATGGCTTTCATGGCATATGTAGTTAATACGAAAGCCAAGGGTAAGGAGTTGAAAGACATTCCAATTGTGCGGGACTTTCCCGAGGTTTTTCCCGAGGATCTTAAAGGGTTACCTCCCGTGCGAGAGGTTGAGTTCAAGATTGACTTGATCCCTAGTGTGAACCCTGTGGCTAAATAACCTTATCGTCTTGCACCATTTGAAATGCAAGAACTCGCTAGTCAACTGCAAGAGTTAACCGATAAGGGTTTCATTCGCCCTAGTTCATCTCCGTGGGGTGCACCTATACTATTTGTGAAAAAGAAGGATGGTTCATTTCGTATGTGCATCGATTACCGAGAACTCAACAAGCTTACTATCAAAAACCGATACTCTCTTCCTCGAATCAATGATCTCTTCAATCAACTTCAAGGAGCAACCCAATTTTCAAAGATCGATCTACATTCTGGGCATCATCAACTACGTGTTCACGATGATGACATTCCAAAGACCGCTTTTCGTACTCGATATGGACACTATGAGTTCATGGTCATGCCTTTTGGCTTGACCAATGCACCTGCCGTGTTCATGGATCTCATGAATCGAGTATGTAAACCGTATTTGGATAAGTTCATGATCGTGTTCATGGAGGACATTCTTATTTATTCCAAGACAAAAATCGATCACGAGACACATTTACGACAAGTTCTAGGACTTTTGAAGAAGGAACAATTATACGCCAAGTTTTCCAAGTGTGAATTTTGGTTGGAGGAAGTTCAATTCTTAGGACATGTGGTGGATAGCCAAGGAATTCATGTGGATCCTGCTAAAATTGAAGCCGTGAAGAATTGGTGTGTTCCCACAACCCCAATCGAGGTTCGTTCTTTTCTGGGCTTAGCGGGATATTACCGTAGGTTCATAGCGAATTTCTCGAAGATTGCTAAACCGTTAACGGTGCTAACCCAAAAGAATCGACTCTTTGAAAAGGGACCCGAGCAAGAAGAGGCTTTCGAGACATTAAAACGCAAGTTGTGTAACGCTCCTATTCTCACACTTCCCTATGGGAGCGATGACTTTACCGTGTATTGCGATGCTTCTAATCCAGGTCTTGGTTGTGTTCTTATGAAACGAGGCAAATTGATAGCATATGCATCGAGGCAATTGAAGGTTCATGAAGTGAACTACACGACTCATGATCTTGAACTTGGTGCTGTGGTTTTTGCATTGAAGATTTGGCGACACTATCTATATGGGACGCAATGCATAGTATACAGCGACCATAAGAGTCTCCACATGTGTTCAACCAAAAGAATCTCAACATTAGACAAAGTCGTTGGATTGAGTTGATTAGTGACTACGACTGCGACATTCGCTATCACCCTGGAAAGACGAATGTTGTAGCCGACACGCTAAGTCGCAAAGTCCACAACAAGACCGCTCGCTCCAAGAAATTTGAGATCGAAGGCAATGGTTTGATACGCTAGGAGAATTTGATACCGAGATTAATGTGGATGTCAACGAGGCTACTATCATGCTTCAAAACATAAGGATCGATAGTGACCTCGAGTTGTGCGTTCACGAGGCTCAACAGGCGGCACTAACCGACGAAGGAAAAGATGAAGATTTGATGCCTAACGTTCAGTCACAACTGCAGGAAAAACCGAATGGCCTGTGTTACTTCTTGAATCGACTCTGGCTCCTGAATCGTGATACCCTTCGACAATTTATTATGAACGAAGCTCATCAAACCCGATATTCCATTCATTCTAGCTCCGATAAGATGTACATGGACCTGCGTGGTCAATATTGGTGGCCTGGAATGAAAAAGGATATCGCGTCTTATGTTTCCAAGTGTCTCACGTGTGCAAGGCTCAAAGCCGAGCATCACGAACAAGTGGTTTACTTGAGCAACTTGAAATCCCTATGTGGAAATAGGAACATATATCCATGGATTTCATAACCCAGTTACCTCGTACACCTCGTGGTCACGATGTATATGGGTCATTGTTGACAGTTTGACCAAGACAGCACATTTCATACCCATACGAGATACATACAAGGTTTCAAGGCTTGCTCGAATCTACATTAACGAAATTGTGAGTCGTCATGGCGTGCCTTTACACATTATTTCTCATCGTGATGCTCGTTTCACTTCACACTTTTGGTCTTCGATGCAAGAACTCTTGGGTACTAAATTGGATTTAAGTACAGCTTACCATCCTCAAACCGATGGTCAAACTGAACAAACAATCCAAACTCTCTAGGATCTGCTGCGTCTTTGTGTCCTTGACTTTGGTGGTGATTGGGATATGCATTTACCGCTCGTGGAATTTTCGTATAACAATAGTTATCACACAAGTATCAAGATGGCACCATTCGAGGCTTTGTACGGTCGTAAATGCCGATCACCGATCTGCTGGACTGACGTTGGTGAAATTTTCATCACTGGTCCTGAACTTATACAAGAAACGGCTGATAAAGTCTCCACAATCCGCAAGAACCTTGAAGTGGCAACAAGTCGACAAAAGAGTTACGCCGATAAGCGTCGTAAGCCGTTGGAGTTCCAAGTTGGCGACATGGTTCTTCTTAAAGTTTCACCGTGGAAAGGTGTTGTTCGCTTTGGAAAGAAGGGTAAACTAGCTCCAAGATTTGTAGGACCTTTCAAAATCTTGAAAAGGATTGAGAAAGTGGCTTATAAACTGGAACTAGCTTCTGACCCTAGTGGAGTTCATCCTGTATTCCATGTCTCAAATTTGAGAAAGTGTTTGACCGATGAGAGTCTGCATGTTCCATTGGAGGACATCCAGGTCGACGAGTCATTGCACTTTGTTGAGAAACCTGTTGAGATTATGGACCGCATTATGAAGAAAAAAAAGAACCACAACTACTCCAATCGTCAAGGTTCGTTGGGAGAATAAGTGTGGAGCTGAGTTTACTTGGGAGCGCGAGGACCACATGAAGGAAAAATACCCACATTTGTTCGTCTAGTTTACTCTTAATTTCGGGACGAATTCTTTTAAGTTGGGGAGACTGTAACATCTTGTATTTTTGGTTAACTAATAGTTAACCTCGTTTATTCTTGTTAGGACTATTAATTCTTTTCATGAAACTTGTGGCTATTGTGATTATCTATTAGTTAGTCTTTATTCTTTAATGTAAAAAGATTATAGTCTATCTATTAAATTGAACATAATAATAATCATAAAAATATTAACAATAATAACTTTTTATAAGAGTAATAATTATGTTATTAATAATACTAATAATAATAGCATGTAATAATAATAATATTAATAGTAATTGTAACAATTATAATAATAATTTTGTAGAAGTTATTAAAGTTAAAAGATGTTTATAACTTGGGTTTAAGAAGTCAAGGGGGCCTTATTGTCATTTTGTAAACATTAAAAGGTTTTTGCATAAAAAATAAAGATGGAAATCTTCAGGGACCATATGTGTAAATTCTTCAAAACCAACCCAAACCCCCTTCTTAGACCCCGTATTTCCGGCCAACTTTCCGGCGGGGATCCGGCGAACTCTGGCCAACCCCAAAGCGCACTAGAAACCTCCATTTTTCGAACCGAATCGTTCCAAAATGCCTCGTGTACCAATCTCGAACTTGAAAGAACTTAATAATTGTGATTAAACACCGGTTACACACCCAAACCAATGTACAACCGTCACCCATTAATCGTATAGCCATTTGAACATTAAAGCATATTAATAATTCAATTAAACGATACTTAATCGATGGTTTGATCATCACTACACTCCTACCAAACGAAAATCTACCTTAAACAAGCCTAAACACCTCCAATCGAACATCACCCTCATCGTGTCTGCAAGTCGACCGAACTACATCTTCTACAATCTCTCCGGATCAATTGGTTGAGGGTTTTCGAGGGTCACAACCCAATGAAACTACACACGAAGTTAATTTGGTTTTCAACATCAATTGGACAACTTTCGAATCGAAGTTAGTCGCGGATTGTTCTTCAACTTGTTCATTCTCGAATCTAATACCAAACGGATAATTTAATCCACTTAAACACTCGTATTAACTTGGGAAACAAAAGCCCCATGATTTAGATCGTTAACAACATCGATTTGATCTTCAATTTTGGTTCGAATCAACCTAGGGCGCATAAGATTTGGGGGTGATTTGTTTATGACGCTTTTAAGACATGGAAACCAAGTTTAACCGCGGCTGAGACCCTTGGTTCACTGGTTCCCCACTCACATTCTGAACTAGAGGTCCCGGGTTCGAACCCAGCGACCTCTAATATATTTTTTGTGGCTTTTCAGCTTTTAAAAAGGTATATAAAATATTCTAAAAATTATAAAAAAATGTTTTGTAAACTTTGGTTATTTTTAAAGCTATCCTATTATTTTCTATAAATTTATTCCATAATTACCTTAACAATTTTCTTATAAAATAAAAATTAACAAATATTTTGCCTAGTTTAATCATGTAAAAATAGACTTTACATAATATTTTCTTTTGAATTATTTAATGATTATTTCGACACTAAACATGTAAATATATGGATTAATCATGGTTACTATGGAAATTATATATTTTATAAGTTAAATTTATAAAATTGTTATAAAGGTTTTTATTTCTTTAAAAAAATTCTTACATGATATTGTTCTTGGGCTAAAATATATATAAGATATCACTAACTAGCGTTAATTAAATATTAAAACCCCAAATTTCCATCGAAACCCTAAATCATGTTAAATCTTTAATCTAAATCTTGTAATATATTCACACTTAGGTACCTTGTGAAGAACTTTGTTGGAATTATTGCTTATTATTCATATTGATCGTCACTTATATACATTTGATCACGTGAGTATTCTATACCCCCTTTTTTATACTTTCACACTTGGGGTTAAACATGTTACATTATAAAATTTGCACTTGTAAACACGTTTGACTCTTGTAAACTTATGGCAATTTACTTGTGTGTTGTGGTTAGTTGAACTTTGTAGCTACCATGTAATGTCGAATATATGTACAATCATTAACTATAGCTAGCCTGGCGACGTCATAAATCTATGGGCCTGACAAGCCTGCTTGGTTGATCCAAGTACACTTAGCTAATCGTATATACTTGTAAACGTTTGAGACTTGTAAAACTTTGTCAAGGTTTGATTGTGCATTCTGTCTTACATCCCTAGTTTACTATGTTCTCTAACTTACAATATGAATTGCCATCTTTTATATACTTACGTATTGCAAACTATGGAAATCTCACCAACATTATTGTTGACCCTTTTATTTTTAACATGTTTCAGCAAGCTTGATTTCTACTCTTTGAGGCATACACATCTAGGAATGGACCTAGATGAATAAGTGAAATAAAATGACTTGTTACATATTGTTATGCTTTTAATTTCTTTGAGACTTATGATTGTAATAGTACAATTGGAACTTATATTTAATATATATGTGGGTTATTAATAGCATTATGTGGCTGTGAACGATCTTAACTCTCACTTCTCGACGTTTCCGCCGTCAAGGTTGGGGTGTGACAGATTGGTATCAGAGCCCATAACTATAAGGATTTAGGTTATTAGAAATGGTGACCTAGACTATAGTATGCATGAACCTTATAGAATTATATTTCTATCTTGTAAAATGTATGGTTTGCATGCTACATAATGCTATGCCTTCTTATGTGCAACATGATGCCTTAGCATAGGCTTGCCTTGTAATTAAACTTTGTTACTTGTCTCCCTACACTTAGCTTTGACTCTTTGATGCTCCCCGATGATGAAACTTCTTAATCTTATTCTTGATGACACGTGGAATCGTATGCCTATGCTTATGATTTGGATCTTTTGACATTATGTCTAATCTATAAAATCTCATCAAGGTTTTGATTCCATGAACCTAAGAAATATTGTGTGACACATAGACACCTGTATCCTGGATTTCCTGGCAAAAGGCCCTCGGGCTAAGGCAAGCATATCGCATAAATCCTACGGGACTAGTTATGCTTACCTGGGGATTTCTGGGATGAGTGATAAACTATGGTCGATATACACAAGTTTCTAAGGCAATTGGGTCAAGTCACCTTGACGTGCCAACGTTTCCAAATGGCAATGTGTTACCCAATGGAATCATTCCGTATGCCTTACAACTCTTAGCTTGTCTTTGTCTAAACTATTACCTTTTGTTATCCTCATTCCCATAACTATCTCATTTTTGTACATCCAGCATTTCTCGTCACCATGAAAAGCGTGGAAGTTCCGACCGTAAACTAGCTGCAATGATCGCCCGGCAAATGGTTGCCGTCATTCCGACCATTGTTGCTGAAGTTAATAGCACCCTAATGGCTAATATCAACAGCACCAATGGGAACAATAGTGGTGCTCATGGGGAGAATAGCAACAACCAAAATGGGAACAATCGTATTTGCACTTTCAAACACTTCAACTCGTGCAAGCCCACTAGCTTTAGTGGAAAAGAAGGAGCCACCGGACTTCTCGAGTGGTTTGAAAGTGTGCAGAACACTTTCATTGTTAGCGAATGCCCGATGAGTTCAAGGTTCGCTATGCCACAAGTGTTCTTCAACAACGAGCACTAACATGGTGGAATAGTGAAAAGAGAAACCATGGAACTGAGGTTGCAATGGCATTGCCCTGGGAAGAATTCAAAGATATCATGATCCAAAAGTTCTGCCCAAGGAGCGAGTTGCAAAAGCTGGAGGAGGAGTTTTGGAACCTCAAACAAGATGGTGGGAACCACTTGGCTTATTCCACCCAACATCATGAGTTGAGTATGCTCCTACCACACATGGTGGACACCGAGCCTCGTAATATTGAAAAATTTATCAAGGGGGTGCCACCTCAAATTCAAGATGCTGTGGTGGGTAGTAGGCCCATAACTTTGGAAGAGGTGATTACTATCACTACACAGCTCACTGAGAATCATATAAGAGCTGGCACGATGTCGGCAAAGGGTTCCAAGTCTACTGCGAAGGTAACACCGAGGCAACAAAGGAGGTAAAGGCCGAGTCATCTTCCCAAAACAAAAAGCGTAAGTTCACCTCGATGCGCAACTACGCTGTGACCGCACCCAATGCTCCTAAAAAACAAAAGGTGGTTGCAAATCAAGCCCCTGTGGCTAGAGAGTATGCTAGTCCATACCCCATGTGTAACACATGCAAGTATCACCATGCGAGCAACATCCCATGTCGAGTCTGCTTGTTGTGTGGGAAGTATGGTCATTTGGTGGCTACATGTCTTCGTGCACCAAACAACACTGCCATACTTACCAACCGAACCTGCTATAACTGTGGCGAGCCTGGTCATATTCGTCCCCAATGTTCTCGCAATGTGGGAACTGTGCCACCGGCTCGTGGATGCGCTTTCAACATCAACGCCAATCAAGCCCAAGCCAACAACGATGTGGTGAATGGTACGTCGTTGAAATTCTTTTAATTGTTTCTCGTCTTATAAAAAAACATTTCCTATCTGTGTCCATTATATCAATAATGGGTTGTTACCAAACATGTATGTATCTTGTAAATGATCTTTATGCATCTGTATGTTTGATTCGGGTGGTGATAGGAGTTTCGTGTCCTTGGAATTCGAGCCTTTACTTTCTAAACCGCGTGTTAACCTGGAAAGATCTTTCACGGTAGAAGTCGCCGATGGAAAATCTATTGTGGTTTATGTCGTTATACGCAATTGCACCTTAAGCCTTAACGAACACGAGTTCTTCGTCGACCTTATTCCTATGCAATTGGGAAGCTTTGATGTTATCATTGGTATGGATTGGTTAGCCAAGCATCGTGCGGAAATTCTATGTTTCTAGAAGTGTATCCGAATTCCTTTATTGACTAGTGATACTTTGAAGGTTTTTGGGGAAAAATCATCCCAAAGACTCAAACTCATGTCTTGCATCAAGGCCCGCAAATGCTTAAGTAAAAACTACATGGCATATATTAGTTAATACGAGAGCCAAGGGTAAGGAGTTGAAAGACATTCCTGTTGTGCGGGACTTTCCCGAGGTTTTTCCCAAGGATCTTGAAGGGTTACCTCCCGTGCGAGAGGTTGAGTTCAAGATTGACTTGATCCCTGGTGCGAACCTTGTGGCTAAATCACCTTATCGTCTTGCACCGTCTGAAATGCAAGAACTCGCTAGTGAACTGCAAGAGTTAACCGATAAGGGTTTCATTCGCCCTAGTTCATCTCCGTGGGGTGCACCTATATTATTTGTGAAAAAGAAGGATGGTTCATTTCGTATGTGCATCGATTACCGAGAACTCAACAAGCTTACTATCAAAAACCGATACCCACTTCCTCGAATCGATGATCTCTTCGATCAACTTCAAGGAGCAACCCAATTTTCAAAGATCGATCTACATTCTGGGCATCATCAACTACGTGTTCACGATGATGACATTCCAAAGACCGCTTTTCGTACTCGATATGGACACTATGAGTTCATGGTCATGCCTTTTGGCTTGACCAATGCACCTGCCGTGTTCATGGATCTCATGAATCGAGTATGTAAACCGTATTTGGATAAGTTCATGATCGTGTTCATGGAGGACATTCTTATTTATTCCAAGACAAAAATCGATCACGAGACACATTTACGACAAGTTCTAGGACTTTTGAAGAAGGAACAATTATACGCCAAGTTTTCCAAGTGTGAATTTGGTTGGAGGAAGTTCAATTCTTAGGACATGTGGTGGATAGCCAAGGAATTCATGTGGATCCTGCTAAAATTGAAGCCGTGAAGAATTGGTGTGTTCCCACAACCCCAATCGAGGTTCGTTCTTTTCTGGGCTTAGCGGGATATTACCGTAGGTTCATAGCGAATTTCTCGAAGATTGCTAAACCGTTAACGGTGCTAACCCAAAAGAATCGACTCTTTGAAAAGGGACCCGAGCAAGAAGAGGCTTTCGAGACATTAAAACGCAAGTTGTGTAATGCTCCTATTCTCACACTTCCCTATGGGAGCGATGACTTTACCGTGTATTGCGATGCTTCTAATCCAGGTCTTGGTTGTGTTCTTATGAAACGAGGCAAATTGATAGCATATGCATCGAGGCAATTGAAGGTTCATGAAGTGAACTACACGACTCATGATCTTGAACTTGGTGATGTGGTTTTTGCATTGAAGATTTGGCGACACTATCTATATGGGATGCAATGCATAGTCTACACCGACCATAAGAGTCTCCAACATGTGTTCAACCAAAAGGATCTCAACATGAGACAAAGGTGTTGGATTGAGTTGATTAGTGACTACGACTGCGACATTCGCTATCACCCTGGAAAGGCGAATGTTGTAGCCGACGCGCTAAGTCGCAAAGTCCACAACAAGACTGTCTCGCTCCAAGAAATTCGAGATCGAAGGCAATGGTTTGATACGCTAGGAGAATTTGATACCGAGATTCATGTGGATGTCAACGAGGCTACTATCATGCTTCAAAACATAAGGATCGATAATGACCTCGAGTTGTGCATTCGCGAGGCTCAACAAGCGGCACTAACCGACGAAGGAAAAGATAAAGATTTGATGCCTAACGTTCGGTCACAACTGGAGACAAAACCGAATGGCCTGTGTTACTTCTTGAATCGACTCTGGGTCCCGAATCGTGATAACCTTCGACAATTCATTATGAACGAAGCTCATCAAACCCGATATTGCATTCATCCTGACTCCGATAAGATGTACATGGACCTGCGTGGTCAATATTGGTTGCCTGGAATGAAAAAGGATATCACGTCTTATGTTTCCAAGTGTCTCACGTGTGCAAGGGTCAAGCCGAGCATCAACGACCAAGTGGTTTACTTGAGCAACCTGAAATCCCTATGTGGAAATGGGAACATATATCCATGGATTTGATGACCAAGTTACCTCGTACACCTCGTGGTCATGATAGTATATGGGTCATTGTTGACCGTTTGACCAAGACAGCACAGTTCATACCCATACGAGATACATACAAGGTTTCAAGCCTTGCTCGAATCTACATTGACGAAATTGTGAGTCATCATGGCGTGCATTTACACATTATTTCTGATCGTGATGCTCGTTTCACTTCACACTTTTGGTCTTCGATGCAAGAACTCCTGGGTACTCAATTGGATTTATGTACGGCTTACCATCCTCAAACCGATGGTCAAACTGAACGAACAATCCAAACTCTCGAGGATCTGCTGCGTCTTTGTGTCCTTGACTTTGGTGGTGATTGGGATATGCATTTACTGCTCGTGGAATTTTCGTATAACAACAGTTATCACACAAGTATCAAGATGGCACCATTCGAGGCTTTGTACGGCCGTAAATGCCGATCACCGATCTGCTGGACTGACGTTAGTGAAAATTTCATCACTGGTCCTGAACTTATACAAGAAACGACCGATAAAGTCTCCACAATCCGCAAGAACCTTAAGGTGGCAAGAAGTCGACAAAAGAGTTACGCCGATAAGCTTCGTAAGCCGTTGGAGTTCCAAGTTGGCAACATGGTTCTTCTTAAAGTTTCACCATGGAAAGGTGTTGTTCGCTTTGGAAAGAAGTGTAAAATAGCTCCAAGATTTGTAGGACCTTTCAAAATGTTGAAAAGCATTGGGAAAGTGGCTAATAAACTGGAACTACCTTCGACCCTAGTGGTGTTCATCCTGTATTCCATGTCTCAAATTTGAGAAAGTGTTTGGCCGACTAGAGTCTGCATGTTCCATTGGAGGACATCCAAGTCGATGAGTCATTGCACTTTGTTGAGAACCTGTTGAGATTATGGACCGCATTATGAAGAAAACAAGAACCACAACTACTCCAATCATCAAGGTTCGTTGGGGGAATAAGTGTGGAGCTGAGTTTACTTGGGAGCGCGAGGATCACATGAAGGAAAAATACCCGCATTTGTTCGCCTAGTTTACTCTTAATTTCGGGACGAAATTCTTTTAAGTTGGGGAGCCTGTAACATCTTGTATTTTTGGTAACTAATAGTTAACCTTGTTTATTCTTGTAAGGACTATTAATGCTTTTCATGAAACTTGTGGCTATTTGTGATTATCTATTAGTTAGTCTTTAATTCTTCAATGTAAAAGTTTATCTATTAAATTGAACATGATAATAATCATAAAAATAATAACAATAATAACTTTTTATAAGAGTAATAATTATGTTATTAATAATACTAATAATAATAGCAAGTAATAATAATAATAATAATAGTAATTGTAACAATAATAATAATAACTTTGTAGAAGTTATTAAAGTTAAAAGATGTTTATAACTTGGGTTTAAGAAGTCAAGGGGGCTTATTGTCATTTTATAAACATTAATTGGTTTTTGCATAAAATAATAAAGATGGAAATCTTCAGGGACCATATGTGTAAATTCTTCAAAACCAACCCAAACCCCCTTCTTAGACCCCGTATTTCCAGCCAACTTTCCGGTGGGGATCCGGCGAACTCCGGCCAACCCCAAAACGCACTAGAAACCTCCATTTTTCGAACCGAATCGCTCCGAAACGCCTCGTGTACCAACCTCGAACTTGAAAGAACTTAATAATTGTGATTAAACACTGGCTACACACCTAAACGAATGTACGACCGTCAACCTTAAATCGTATAGCCGTTCGAACATTAAAGCACATTAATAATTCAATTAAACGATTCTTAATCGATGGTTTGATCATCACTACACTCCTACCAAACAAAAGTCTACCTGAAACAAGCCTAAACAACTCCAATCGAACATCACCCTCATCGTGTCTGCAAGTCGACCGAACTGCATCTTCTACAATCTCTCCGGATCAATTTGTTGAGGGTTTTCGAGGGTCACAACCCACTGAAACTACACACGAAGTTAATCTGGTTTTCAACATCAATTGGACAACTTTCGAATCGAAGTTAGTGGCGGATTGTTCTTCAACTTGTTCATTCTCGAATCTAATACCGAACGGGTAATTTAATCCACTTAAACACTCGTATTAACTTGGAAACAACAGCCCCATGATTTAGATCATTAACAACATCGATTTGATCTTCAATTTTGGTTCGAATCAACCTAGGGTTCATAAGATTTGGGGTGATTTGTTTATGATGCTTTTAAGACTTAGAAACCAAGTTTAACCGCGGCTGAGAGCCTTGGTTCACTGGTTCCCCACTCACATTCTGAACTAGAGGTCCCGGGTTCGAACCGGCGACCTCCAGTATATTTTTTGTGGCTTTTCAGCCTTTAAAAAGGTATATAAAATCTTATGAAAATTAAAAAATTGTTTTCTAAACTTTTGTTATTTTTAAAGCTATCTTATTATTTTCTATAAATTTATTTCCATAATTACCTTAACAATTTCTTATAAAATAAAATTAACAAATATTTTGCCTAGTTTAATCATGTAAAAATAGACTTCATATAATATTTTCTTTTGAATCATTTAATGCTTATTTGGACACTAAACATTTTATATTTATGGATTAATGATGGTTACTATGGAAATTATATATTTTATAAGTTAAATTATAAAATTGTTAATTAAAAAAATTCCTTACATGATATTGTTATTAGGCTAAAATATATATAAGATCTCACTAAATAGCGTTAATTAAATATTAAAACCCTATATTTCCATCAAAACCCTAAATCATGTTAAATCTTTAATCTAAATCTTGTAATATATTCACACTTAAGTACCTTGTGAAGAACTTCGTTGGAATTATTGTTTATTATTCATATTAATCGTCACTTATATACATTGATCAACTGAGTATTTCTATACCCCCTTTTTATACTTTCACACTTTGGGGTGAAACATGTTACATTATACAATTTGCACTTGTAAACACATTTGACTGTTGTAAACTTATGGCAATTTACTTGTGTTTTGTGGTTAGTTGAACTTTGTAGCTACCATGTAATGTCGAATATATGTACAATCATTAACTATAGCTAGCCTGGTGACGTCATAAATCTATGGGCCTGACAAGCCTGCTTGGTTGATCCAAGTACACTTAGCTAATAGTATATGCTTGTAAACGTTTGAGACTTGTAAAACTTTGTCAAGGTTTGATTGTGCATTCTGTCTTACATCCCTAGTTTACTATGTTCTCTAACTTACAATATGAATTTCATCTTTTATATACTTACGTATTGCACACTATGGAAATCTCACCAACATTATTGTTGACCCTTTTCTTTTTAACATGTTTCAGGAAATACTCAAGCTTGATTTCTACTCTTTGAGGCATACACATCTAGGAATGGACCTACATGAATAAGTGAAATAAAATGACTTGTTACATTATATGTTATGCTTTTAATTTCTTTGAGACTTATGATTGTAATAGTACAATTGGAACTTATGTTTAATATATATTTGGGTTATTAATAGCGTTATGTGGCTGTGAACGATCTTAACTCTCACTCCTTGACGTTTCCGCCGTCAGGTTGGGGTGTGACACCATCATTCTTCTTGATCTAACAACTCCCCCTACGCTGATGCTACCAAAACCTCACTGTTTCTGCTTCTCAAAACTTTCAGCGCCAAGGAGAGTAGATATTTATCTGTTCCTTATTCTTCCCTGAAGTGGTGCTGAGAAGTTTGTACAAATCTTTGGTAGACAGGAAGTCCAGTCTGTCACCTTCGATTATATGTACCCTCTGTTGTTGCCCTCTAAAAAGAGTTAGTTGATGGGAACTATGATCATATTCCCATCTAACTATAGGTTCCAATTCAGGACCCTCTACCATCTGTAAAAAGGCAGTGCCTTTGGTAGGAGGTCATTCCTTGTCTTCTTGTGTTCTTGTCTTCTCAATCTCAACTCTTCTTCATTCTTGGCCTTTGTAGTTAGCTTGGCTAGATAGAGACTGCTGAGATGATTTCTGATGAGTGCAACAGCTTCAGAGTTGGAGGGGTTGGAGAATGGCTTCTCTGATAACTCAGCAATATCAAATATGCAGGAGTGTAATAGAGAGGTTGCATTAAGTCTGTTGACTTTGCCATTCTCTCTCTCAACACCAAATTTATGAGAAGTTTCATCGAACCTCCACCAAATTATTCCTTTTCTTGGCACAAAACACTAACTGGGAATCTTGTCCTCTTTCTTAGTATCCAGCAGAGTCACCAGTTTCCTTCTAAGTTTCTTCTCTTCATCATTTAGTGAATCTGAGTTGAGACCTAGAAGTCTAGCTGCCTGGTCCAATGTTCCTCTAGGTAAATCAAGGAATTGATCTCTTGTGAGGGAACAAGAAGATCCATTAACATCAGTAGTGTTGATAGAGTCTTCATCACATGAGACTTCGCTCAAAGTTATGCAGTTGATGAGCTTAGTCTTGATTACCTTGAACTCCTCAACAGAGAGATGTTGAGAAGGCTGAGGGATGGTTGTTGGGTAGGTTGTGGTTCAGAGGTTCTGGGAAGTGTTTTTGGTTGAAGGATGGGAATTTTAGGTGGTTGAGGTGATGAGACGGGTGAGGGTAAGGATGTGGGTTAAGGGGTGAAGGGCTCAGTCTTGATGGTGAAGGGTAAGGGTGTGGGTTCAGGTTGTGGTTGAGTAGTTGTAGTGAAGGTCATCCCCTTTACCCTTCTGTACATCTCTTTTCTCTTTCCCAATCAGATGTCAACCTTGATTTCACTGACAATCTGTTGGAGTGTCCTCTCTGACATGGCACCCACCTGCCTTCCAGAGAAGCCATGAGCTCGGAGATAGTGCTTCATCCATGCCTTTTCACTGAGCTTTCTGGTTGTAGTGGTCTTTGCTTCTTCCTCCTTCTTCTTCCTTTCCTTTAGCTTTTCTCTTGCAGCCTTTCTTCTCTCTTTCTCCATTTGATCCTGCTCTTTGTTGTAGAGCCAAAGGATTGTTTCATTGTCGTGTGGAGAGAGTTCTTGAAGATTGAAGCCCCTGGAGATTAGGAATTCTATCCTTTCTCTCCTTTGCTGCAAGTCAGCCTCCTTCTGTTCTTCTTCTTTCTCTTTTTCTAAGGCCAACCTGGCTGATTCTTGTTGTTTCTCTAGTTGCAGTCTGGTTGCCTTTTCCAGTTCCACCAACTCCTCTAGTGGTAGCAGGAGTGTTTCTTCATTGGCAGCTCCCAATTGGATGAGCTGATCAATTATCTCTTCTCTCCTTTTATTATTAACAACCTCCTGATTCGCTGCAGCTGCTTTTGTACTAGCAGCTAGCAACTTCTCAGTTGGAAGTCTTCCTTTCTTCTTTAGTTTCTCAATCTTCTCCTCTTCCTGAAGCTCTTCCTTAGACATCTTCCTTTTCCCTTTGTTATCTTTTGAAGAGCCTGACTGTGGTGGTTCTTGGAGTGTGGATTCTGATTATGAGAGAGGCAGAGTGGGTGTCTGGGATAGAGGTAGATTCAAAAAGTCCTCACTGTTCACCTCAGATGCCATTTCTAGGATTGCATTAATGATGATCAGTTCCTCGTACATCTTGAACAGTCCTTCCACAGCTTCTATTTCAGCTTCGGAAGACTCGGCTTGTTCTTCTAAGGCTTTAACTTTTGCTTCAGAAGTTTGAGGAAATGCATATTTTGTCCCGGTTGTTTCAGTTGTTGGGCCATCAGTCCCCATTTCCCCTTCGAAATGAATCTTAGGTTCCATGTGGACCTTAGGTTGACCAACTTCTTCCACAGTGGTAGAAGGTCCAGTTAGCCTCTAAAGCTCTTCAGCTCCGAAGTAAATCATTGCAGCATCTGGGCTTGGCTGATCAGAAGAGGATCTCAACAGAAACTTTGTGAAGAGTCTGTAGAGATCTCTGAGCATCTTTGGGTCGATTTGAAATACAACTTGAGATGGCTCAGACAAAGTGATGAGAGGAGTAGAAGATATTGAGGTGGAAGTATGAGTCTGTGGGTCCTCAAGTGTTTGTCTCTGAACATTCTCCCCCATTTTGGTTGCTTCATCTTGAGAGCTAGATGAGCTAGAGGAAGAAGTCAATGAGACCGAACAGGTACATGCCTAACAGATCTCTCGATCTGTTTCTCAGCTAGTTGAGCCTTGAGATTGTCAATCTCAAGTTGCTGAGTGGCGGACCTTTATTCTAAAGTTCTAACCAAGGATTCAAGGTTTGAGACATTAGATAGAAGTTCTTTTATGAGGAGTTGCATGCTTCCCTTGTCTTCTTTTGAAGAATCACAGTGAGATTAGGTAACATACCTAGTATTTCAGCCTCACCACCAGATGTGGTTTCTTGGCACCCTGCTTTCCCTTGCTGAATGATGTCGCTTTGGGAGTCATCAAACGGTATGGTTGCCACATATTCAGTCTCAGATATGTTACCATTGTCCATAGGGTCCATTGAGGCACCTTCTGTAGTGGCAGTTGAATCTGTATGAGTCCCCTCCACATTAGTGGGACTCACCTCAGTTGTGGGTTGCTGATGGGGGCTAGAAATAAGGGATCTCGTTGGGCTCTGTTGATCTTGGAGATCGTGTTGTAGATCAATTTCATTGCCGTGGAGAGATGTTATCTCTTCATCAGTTTTAAAGAGAAGTTCAGTGAAAGATAGGGATGTTAAGCCTACTGACCCGGGACCTTGGTCAATGTCTACATGCATTGAGCCTTTGGTGGGGCTGTCCCTTGTTGGCTGCTCAGAAGAGTGTAGGTACTCATCCTGAGGGCTATTAGTTTGGGTGTCAGGCTCATGGTTTTGAGACTAAGGAGACTCAAAACCCAAATTGAGGTTGAATGAGAAGGACGGTGAGACCTCAGACTGAGTGGGAGCCTATGTTTCCACTCTAGTCTTTTTTGGATTGAACAGGAGGTGCTTGCTTAATCAGAGTAGATTGAACAAGGGTTCGTTTAGGTTTTATCTGGTATGTGATGGTGATGGATAGACAAGGCAGTGTTGGCATTATGGAGGTGGTTGCTGGTGTGGGTTCAACACCTGTGGGGTGAACAGGGATGTCACTAGGAGCTATGCGCTCAATCATACCTAGAAGTAGAGAAGTCTACCTTCTAGTGAAGTTGGTGGACACCTTCTTTAAAATCTTGAAGATGGGAGGCCTTATGTGAGGAATAGTCAGAGCAGCTGCACAGACAAGCATACTTTGTTCCAACTCACAGTTGATTATGTGTTGAATGAATCGGGGATACATAAAGAATGTCTCCCTTTGAATATTCCCAATGAGATTGGTGAACACAAATCTTGAGTAATTGAAGCGGAGGCCTCTCACCAGTCCATGAACTAAGCACCTAGTTCATAAGGGATTTGATCCCATCCCCTAGATTTGTTGGACAGACTGTGAAGAACGACATGCTGGAGGAACTTCCAGTTGTAGGGGAAGTTGTACTTGTACACTGTCAACCTGCTCACATCTCCACCATATCCCATGAGGATATAAGTGTTGTCTAAATCTTCTTTAGGGAATTCCATAGGAGCTCCTTCATCATGAAGCTCGAAATGCTCCCTGATAAGTTGTTCAGTAATAACCAACTTTTGTCCACAAATGTTGGACCTTAGTACACGAATCTCGTTTAGAGTTTCGACTTGACCATTTTCCCAAAATCGGCCATCTGATTGGAATAACCAGTGGGGTTAACGGTAAGGGCTGTGTACTAAGATGATGGGTGAGAAAGGAGATGATTTCAGAGAAGTCAGCATCTCTTGAAGAATCAAGAAGTGCGACTTGATTGTGATGAGGGTTAAGTGCCATTGGAGAAAGGTGACTGAGGATGAATTTGAGCTTGGGTAAAGTTGAAGTAAAGAAAATTTCTAGGGCAGTAAAAATTTCAAGTAAGAAGATGAAATTGAGAAGTCAGGATTATTTAAATGAGAGTGGGAAGGCGGTAACGAGGGTAAGGATAAGGTGATGTGATGTTTTAGTGGAAGAAAAGACAGTGGCGGTAAGGGTAAAATCAATTAAATAATCCGACATCATTAACAAAATCTTTGCTTTTTACATTGTGGGGCCCGAAGAGATTTCCATTGCAGAGTAAAATCTCTCTTTCGAATATAAAACATTTTCGAAGGTAATTTTTCTTCCGAAGGCAATTCGTACTTCCGAAGCAAAGACTTTGCTTCCGAAGGTCAGGATTGCTTTCCAAATGGAGAGTGTGTATAAGTCTTGGAAGTAGATCTGATATGAGATCAATCGCTTCTTTCGAGACCAAAAACTCTTCCGAGAAGAAAATTATCCTTTGAGAAATTTTGCTTCGGAAGTTATGAAAATATTTTCCGAGGGTTAATTTCTCTTCGGAAGAAATTTATACTTAGAAAATTTCAGAGAGACCTTCTGTAACAAGGCTTAAATTGTATTGGCATAGAAAATTACATATTAAAAGGTTTTCAAAAGAGGTAATCTAATCAATGTTTATCATCCCAATAGCTATTATGAGATACTTAAGTCTTTGTTCGTTAAAAGCATTGGTAAACAAATCAGCATATTGTTCATTTGAGTCAACTTTGATTAGTTTAATCAGATTTTTCTCATTAATATCTCTAATGAAATGGTACCTGATATCAATATGCTTTGTCTTGGAATGCTTCACCGGATTTTCAGTAATGGAGATAGCATTGTTGTTGTCAATATGGATAGGAGTATTCATAAAGTTGAATCCATAGTCTACCATCTGATTCTGAATCCATAGCAGTTAAGCACAGCAACTAGCAGTAGCAATATATTCAGTGTCAACAGTTGATGTAGAGACGCAAGATTTCTTTTTGCATTGCCATGAGATGATCCTTCCACCATGAAATTGACATCCTCCTGATGTGGATTTCTTGTCAATGTTGCAACCACCATAGTCACTGTCAGAGTATCCATAGAGATTGAAATCCTTGTTTCTGGGATACCAAAGACCTAGTTTGGGTGCTCCTTTGAGGTATCTGAGGATTCTCTTAACAGCAGGTAGATGAGACACCTTTGGAGTAGCCTGATATCTTGCACAGATGCAGGTAGCAAACATGATATCAGGTCTACTGGCTGCGAGATACATTAGAGAACCAATAATTGCCCTATACTAATGTTGATCATTATCCTCCCCCTCAAGGTCAGGACAAAGATTGTGGTTTCTAGGTAAGGGTGTTTTGGCAGGTTTACAATCTTTCATCTCAAATATTTCTAAGATGCCAGAAACATACTTATACTGATTAATGAAAACCCTTCTTTCATTTGCTTCACCTGAATTTCAAGGAAAAAGTCCATTTTTCCCATGGAACTCATCTCAAACTTTTTCTTCATAATGCTTTCAAAGTCCTTACACATTTGATCATTTGAAGAACCAATATGATGTCATACACATAGACTTGAACAAGAAAAATGTCCTTTCCAGACTTTCTGATGATGAGAGTCTTATCAATGGTACCTCTAGTGTAGCTATTCTTCAGAAGAAACTAAGACAAAGTCTCATACCACAGCCTAGGCGCTTGGTGCAGCCCATATAGAGCTTTCTTAAATTTTCACACATAGTTGGGGTGTTGTGGGTCTTCCAATCTTAAAGGTTGGCACACATAGACTTCTCTATCTATATCCCCATATAGAAAGGCACACTTGACATCACGCTGGTAAACAGTGAAGTCCTTGGATGCAGCATAAGCACGGAAGATCCTAACTGCCTCAAGTCTTGCAACAGTGAAGTCCTTCATGTTATAATATTGAATACACTCAAACTTGGTGAAGTGAAGTTCTCATGCGTCCGACTGGACCATGCACCCCAACAGTGGTCATGCGTCCGAATGGCCATGCGACTGAGTGTCATGCGCCTAAATAGTTCATACGCCTAAACAACTTCATGCGTCTGACTCAGTCGCACGACTAAACACTCAGTTGTGCGAATGGATCAACCGCATGGCTCAATCGTACGAATGAACCATGCTAATGGTTCAGTCGCCCGAATGAACAACCGTAACCTATAAACACCACCTAATTCGTGGAAAAACGTAAGCATTGAATCCACTTTGACTCCATACGTACCCTAGCCGTCCAGAAGCCTCTGAGTTCATACTCCAAGTTCATAGAATGCTGTAGATCGATTCTCAATTGATTATTGACGTTAGATTCAATTCGTTATTGTGTCTATGTGCTTTCTCACTAATTGGATCGCCAATCAAATAGGATTCCGCACTATTTGGTTTGGTTTAACACGTTAATCAGTTGGTGTTTGGTCAAATACCATATCCTAACAAGTGGTATCAGAGCTATAGGCTCTTGATTACGTGTTGATTCAATCGTTTTGATACAAGATTGTGTTTTTGCATCAAAAACGCAATCTTTTAGTGTCTAACGGAGTCTTGGCCATTTCCTGATCGAAAAGTGTAGTTTTTCCGGCATATGACTATTAGGGTTTGGTAAAATTCGAGTTTTTACGGCCAAAACAAGTTTAACCTACGAATTATCAAACTTCAGCAGGTTCAGTCGCATGATTGGCTCAATCGCACGACTGAGTTCATAGCATCCTTCAACCGCACGATTGAACTCATTCGTATCCTCATTCGTACGACTGAGAACTTCATTCGGACTGCTCAACCGCATTAGTTTATTCGGGCGACTGACTCATCCGCATTTGCTTAGTCGCACGATTAACCCATCCGCACTTGTTCAATCGCCCGAATAAGCCCAATCGCATACCTTCATTCACATCCATCAGCAGCTTGTTAAATAGTAAAGTTAAGTGTAATGGAGGATCAGTTTTCTGCATACACAGCAAGTAGAGATACACGTATTCAGAATCTACTGCTGTTGGAGAACGAAGTGGGGATTCACAATAAACCCCCAAAATTTATTACGTTAGACGACTACCCATAATGGAAGCAATGTTTCGAAATCTACTTAAATGGAATGGATAAAAATTTTGTGGGAGGCAAGAGTCGGGGTACAGCATGCCAGTTGGAGTTGACGGAGTAAAACTTACTCTATGTGGCATGTCGGATGCATAGAAGGTAAAACACAACGCTGAAAAGAAAGTCTACGCCTTGCTTACTCAGTCTATTCCAAAGGATATTTTCCATCAGTATTCGGAGTATACTCAAGCCAAGAAACTTTGGGATGCGTTGGAGAAGAGGTATGAGGGAATGCCTCTCTGAAGGCTATCAAGGCAAAAGCATGAAGAAGGAGTTTGACAACTTCTCTTCAATGGAAAAGAAGGCCTTGATGATATGATCGATAGATTCTACCACTTGATGAGTAAGATGCACACTCATGGAGTGGTTACTTTGATGGAAGATAAGGTATCCAACTTTGCTGATGGATTACTAGAAAAATGGGGTTCGTTTGTTTCAACTCTCAGACACAATGGAATGCTCTCGAAGTTAGACATAAATGACTTCATTCTGAAACTGAGAGAAGAAGAGCTTAGGATGAAGACATCTGGACAAGCTCATCACACATTGTCCCAAAAGGCAAACTACGATCAGAATCCTGCACTCTACAATGCTACTCCTTCAGTCAAGATATCTCGAGCACCACTACAAACCGCCTTCATCTCAAGCGCAGGAGTTCTAGCACAACCCTCAACTTCAGGATCCGAAATGTCAGGGTCGTCTAGCACCCAATATATGATACCTGAAGCTAATGCAGCGAAACTTATGACCGACAACCCCGGGAATGTAACTATGGAGGTGGCCAGAGAACATATGGACCTTTTAGCTGCAGTGGTTCAATCCTATGATGGATTAATTGCTGAAAGATAGGTAACTACCACCTGGCAGATGAAGATTATGAGCAGGTGGATGAAATGGAGTTGGAACGAATGGACATAATGTGGGCTTTGGCAAGTGCAATCCGACGAGCTAAAAAGTTTGTCAAAAAGACCTGACAGAAGCTGGTTGCAACAAAAGACACAACCTTTGGGTTGATAAGTCAAAGGTTACATGTTTCAACTACGGTGAGAAAGGACACTTTAAGAGGGAGTGTATAAAACCAAAGAAGACAGGTAATGGAAATCCCTTCTCGTCATTTAACCGTCAAGACAAGTACACAGCTAGTAATGTTGACTCATCAAGTAAGGATCCAAAAGCCTTAACTGCTAATGAAGATGAAGGACAGGACTGGAGCTTTCAGTTCGTCTCACCAGGAGAGTCAAATATAGCTAGTGTGGAGAATATTGATGACGAGTCTGCAAGTGAAGGAGATATAGCAGTAGAGCTCGCAATGTCAAATTCTGAAGATACTGCAAATGTGGTCAACTACCTGCCTGAAGAAAAAAAATCTGCAAATGCATCATCATCTGATTCACTAGAACCAGAGACAACCGAGCCATCACTCATGGCTGATTCTCTTCAACATCCCAGGTAAGTACTACTGACCAACGTTTAATAATCATGCTTGCTTAGAATGTAATAAATTTAGAGAAGTTATGATTCAAAATTTGCAAGGCTATTACATCATAATGATAGCTTAGTAAAGGATCTGGAACTGTGCACAAAAGCAAATAGAGTATTGAAACAAAATGAGCACAGTTACTGAGGAAAAGATAGACCTATTAAATAAACAGCTTTTGGAAACGAAGGTAGTTGCATTTAACCAAGAAAATGACTTTAGGTACTATCTGAACTCTCTTAAGGACACTAAGAAGCAAAAAGCAGTTTTAAAAGTAGAAGTCAATTCATTAAAAGAAAAACTACATAGTTGGACAAGCTCATCACACATTGTCCAACACTTAGTAAGAGAGAGAAATAATAGGAGGGACTGGGATACAAACTAGTTCCACCACCACCTAAGACCTTGATGAACACCAAAAGTAACCAATTATCAATAACCCCATCAAGGATCACGTGGTGTCTACTCCTCTTGTTAGCGATCAGGATTCCGTAAGTAAATCAAGTGAATCCGACCCTAAACAAAAGGAGGCCACTTCAAAGGAAATAGGAAGATGCCTTGTGTTAACCTAGAAAAAGAATTCGAAAGGGTTAGTGTACAGTCAAGGTCAAACAAAGTCAAACAAGAACCTAAAAAGACTGTAAAATCTAATCAATCATGTGCATCATGTCACAGTTCAGAGAAACAAGAGATTAAAGATATAAAACCAGGTAAAGCAATTAATTTTGTAAAACCAACTCATACATCTAACAAAGTAGTGTCAGTACAAACACAATAAGGTTGACCATGTGACAAGTATATCTCCACCAAAACAAATAAACCATAAAGTTAAAAGCAGATCCTGCTAAATTGTGGAGAGTATGGTCACATAGCGTCTCACTGTCCTTATTACTAGACACCGAGGAAGAAAGTTGAACTTTCTGCATATACATCTAGATCTTTTAAGAGGAACTCAGTGACGCCTCCTAAAAGGGATTGTGAACCCAAAGTTCAACCATCAGCCAGTCGCCTGTTTATCACAAACAGGCCTTACAAAATCTGGATTATGGAAAGAAAAATCCTCCTTAGTGGCTGAAAATAAGAACACACAGAATTCTGATCAATCCTTACCTCAAAGGGTCAGTGGGTTGAGTTTATGATATGTGATGCCTCAGGGAAACCCAAGCCAGTTAAGGCTTGGGTTCCTAACAGAACTAATGTTTTCATTGAAAGTGAGGGTGTTCCTATAGTTCTGAGACTAACACGTGGATTGTTGATAGCGGAGCATCCAGGCACATGACAGGGAACAGAGCTCTCTTATCAAATGTCAGAAAAATTAAAGGAGGGCATGTTTCATTTGCTGAAACAAAGGTGGGTATATCACACCCAACGAGAAGTAGGAAATGAGAAGGTTAAGTTTGATAAGGTAAACTTTGTCCAACAATTACAAAATAACCTGCTTTCTGTCTCTCAAATCTGTGATAAGGATTCAAGGTAGTTTTTGACAACCAAAAGTGCTATGTACTAAAAGGAATACATGATCCCGGAGGACCAGATCCTTATGTCAGCTTCAAGATTAGATAATCTTTATGTCTTGGATCTATCAAAGGCATCCACAACGGATAATGGAGTCCATTTTTCTTGTCCAAAGCTACTGAGAAGGACTCCATCTCCTGGCATAGGAATGGGTCACATAAACCGAGAAAAATGAATCACTTGATCCAGAATGATCTTGTGAGGGGAGTAAATGTCAAAAACTTCCACTCCCGGATTTCAGTGTTGCATGCAAAAAGGGTAAACGGACGAAGAATCTCATAAGAAAAGAAAGCCATTCTATAGATATTCCACTTGAGCTCTTTCACATGGATCTATTTGGTCCAGTCAGTACAAGAAGCATCGCATGCGACTTGTATTGCTATGTAGTTAGTGATGACTACTCAAGGTTCTTTGGGTAATGTTTCTGAAATCCAATTATAAAGATTTGAATCCTTCAAGGAATTGGTAACTACACTGGAATCCCTATACAAGCTGAAGGTAAGACAGGTGCGCTCAGACAACGGAACCGAGTTCAAGAATCAGAGGATGGAGGACTATTGCAAGGAAAAGGGAATTGTGCATCAATTTACCTGGCTTATACCCCTCAAATGAACGGTGTTGCTGAATGGAAGAACCGCATCTTGATAGAGATGGCACGAACAATTATGGCAGACTCGAAACTGCCTATCCATTTTGGAATGAAGCAGTGGCAAAAGCATGTTATACTCTCAATCGAGTTCTGGTAGTAAAACGCCATGGAAAAACGTGCTACGAGTTATTACAACGACGTAAACCTAACTTGGAATATCTCGAGCCATTGGCGCTCCGTGCACCCTGCTAAAAAAGACTTAGGACGGAAAATTCAGTGAAAAGGTTGATGAAGGGACCTTCTTAGGATACAACATACCGAACAAGAGAGTTTAAAACAACTCAACGGGTCAAGTAGAGGTGTGGTGTAATGTTGATGTTCAAAGATATATCACACCGCCTGCTGGAAAAGGGCCTGCTTACTTCTTCGACTATGATGGATTCTTCAAGTCCTTCACCTATCTCTTTCTTCTTCAGAAGATGAGTTGGCAAACAAGATGATGTACGATGTCTTGAACACATCTTCTCAAGATTCAACAAGTCATGCTCCTACCAACTCAGGGCGAGCAGTTATGTGAGTGACTCCTCCTCTGATGAAGAAAATGAAGAAACTGATCAGATCAACCAGGATGTACAGGTTCCGACTACCACAAGTTCACAAGCATCGGGTAGAACTTTCTAAACCTCAGACTCCTATCGCCTCAGATCCAGAACCAAATGGTCATAATCTTGACTCTGAGGTGGTTGTTCCGACAACCCCTGGCTCACATCTAAACATCTATCATCCCTTGGATAATATTATAGGAGATGTGAGATCAAGGGTTCAGACTAGAAATCAGATGTACTCCGCTGATTATGCCTCTGTGATGGAAAAAGGATACCTTCACGATTGTGCATACCGCTGTTTTGTGTCTCAGTTTGAGCCAAAGTATGTTAGTGAAGCACTAAATGATAAGGCTTGGGTTAGTGCCATGCAGGAAGAACTTCTTCAGTTTAAGAAGTTAGGTGTATGGACACTAGTGGATAGACCTAAAGGTGCTAAAGTCATTGGCACCAAATGGGTCTTGAAATGTAAGAAATATGATGAGGGAGTGATCATTAGAAACAAGGCTCGGCTTGTTGTTCGGGTTTTCGACTTACAATGAAGTATTTGCACCAGTGGCAAGGATGGAAGCCATCCGCATCTTTCTTGCCTATGCATCTTATATGAAAATCAAAGTTATCAACTTGATGTGAAGAGTACATTCCTTCATGGGGAAATCAGAGAAACAGTGTATGTCAGTCAACCTAAGGGATTTGAAGATCCATATCATCAGGATAGAGTCTACAAACTCGACAAGGCTTTATACGGGCTTCATCAAGCTCCAAGGGCTTGGTATGAGAAACTTTCAACTCATCTTGTGAAACATGGTTTTCGTAGTGGAGTCATTGACTGTACACTGTTTATCTAAGAAAAAGATGGAGATCTACTGCTAGTACAGATCTATGTAGATGACATAATCTTGGTTCAAAGAACGAAGAATTATGCAAAGAATTCGAAGTAGTGATGAAGGCGGAGTTTGAGATGAGTGCCATGGGGGAGATGAAGTTCTTCTCGCGTTACAAGTGGATCAGACACCAAAAGGAATCTTCCTACATCAGACCAAGTATGTAGGAGATATTCTCAGTCGGTTTGATATAGAGAATGCTTCCACAACTGGCACTCCATCGGCTACAAACCATGATGTAGCACCCGAGAGAACGGTGATCTGGTAGATGCCACTATGTACCGAGGGATGATTGGATCTCTCATGTATCTCACGTCCTCAAGACCTAATATCATGTAGGCTACATGTTTATGCTCACGATATCAGGCAAAGCCCAAGGTGAACCATTTAATTGGAGTCAAGAGGATATTTCGATATCTGAAGAGCACACCCACACTTGGGTTGTGGTATCCTCATGATGATGACTTTGAACTTACAGCGTATAGTAACTCGGATTATGGCGGCTACAAGATGAACTACAAGTCTACATCAGTAGGGTGTCAGTTCTTTGGGAGAAGATTAGTAACCTGGCATTGTAAGAAGCAGACATCGGTTGCTCTGTCAACCTGTGAAGCCAAATACGTTGCTGCTGCAAGCTGCTGTTCCTAAATCATATGGATTCAACAGCAAATGCAGGATTACGGTTTGCATTTCACTTCCACCCCTATATTTGTTGATAACTCTGCTGCGATTGCAGTCACTAAAAACCCGGTCCAACATCCTAAGACCAAACACATCAGAATCAAATATCACTTCATACGTGCCTGTTTTGAAAAGAATTTAATCGATGTGATAAAAATAAACACTGATTTTCAACGCGCTGACCTCTATACAAAGGCTTTTGACAAACGACGTTTTCTATATCTGATAGAGGTCAATGGCGTTAAGAAGAAAAGTGAGGTCATTCCTGAAGATGACCATGTATAGTCCGGTGCGTCGCGTCTAGGTTCTTTTATTTTTTAAATTTTAGGGTTATTTAAGGTTAATTCTCTTGTTTTGTTAAATGATAGTTTGTTAATTACACTTAGTGTCTTTTATTGCTCATTAAAATCCTAAAATGCAAATCCTTAGAGGTTTTAGTATTTTAGGGGGAGAATAGGTATGAAAAAAATGAGGGAAAAGGAGAGGCAAACCGATAATAAATAAGATCGTACGTGTGATACCGATTAATGTGTGGAATATGATAGTACACAGGTATAAACCATTTGGGACTTTGAAAATCAAAATTGAAAAAGATGCAAAGTTCAAGTATAAGTCTGAGTAGTCTGAGCAATATAAAGGAAATATGATAGTTAAGCTAGCTACTACTAAGATAACACAGAAAGTAGACCTAGAGGTTGCTAGACCATAGTTGATATGTCGGCAGATTCAACACAAAGATGATTAGACCTTTTGGTGATCTCAAGATTAAACTAAAATGTTTGACTAGTTGTGCATAACACCTTATCCCTAGTTAACACAATCAACGAGATTCCAATAAGGGGTGATGAGCAAAATAAACGCGACGAAAGTGTGCGTAAGACCAAAGCATGAGCAAAAGCACATGAAAAATGAAAATACAATCAAACTGATAACCTAGGTTGTGGTGAGAGTTGTGCTAAAAGAAGAAAATTTGCTCAAACAAGAAGATAGATTATGTGCCTCTCTGCTGTGCGGTGGCACTGACTGAGGATAAGCATAACCAATATATTCTAGTACTCATTGTTGTTTGCCGCCTCTCTGCTGTGCATGGCACTGACCTGAGGATTGGCTTCTCTTTGAAAGTTCTATGAATAGTCTCTTCTTGAATTCTACCCTAAGACCGCTCAAAATCTCCTGAGGAATATTGATTACCATATGAGTGTGGGATCCACAAATGCTTGTTGAAATAAACAAACCTTAAAACTATCACCAAACTGTGTTGAAAGTCTGTGTGTGGATTTAAGAGGACAAGTATACTGACAATCACTGTGGCTACAATTCTTGAAAGTTCAAATCAGTGTGGGGACCTAAGAGTACTAGTATGATTTCCTAATTTGCTAAATGACTCCAGATGAAAAACAAGGAAAGAGCATCAAAGTTATTTTTAAAAAGTTGTCCTGAATGATTTGAATATCCTGTATGATTCCAACTTAAATGATCCATGTATGGGTTAAATGATTGAGGCTGCTCTCTCAGATATTTATTCCTTAGAACTACATCTTAGGAATTAACTCTCACAAAAACATAAAAACATGTCTTAATTTGTTTAAGTTTTAGTATTATTTCTTTTATTTTGTACAAAGTTTGTCAAATTCTGTAGGTTAGTATCGGACTACGTCATGGAAATGATAAGGGACCTTATCATCTAAAAGGTCATGTTTCAGGTGACCACAAGTGCTTTCAAACAACAATTAGGTCACATCTGAGGCGACTAATCGTTTAAAAGATCATGTTTGAGGTGATCAAAGTTTTCAAGTTAAAATGATCATGTCTGAGATGATCAAATGATATAATGTTAACTCAACAGTTTAAATAAGTCTAAAAGTCAAATGGTCATGAAGTTAGAAAAATTTAAAGAGTATGACCCATTCGCACGACTGGACCATAAGTATGGACCAATCAGGCGAATGGACCATACTCATGCATTAAACATCCGAATGGACATGAGTATGACCCATTCACCCGAATTGATTATCAGAATGTGCCATTCGTCCAATTGGGAGCGTGCGACTGAGTCAGTCGACCGACTGAGCCTCAGTCGGCCGACTGAAGGTGATCGACTGAGTCAATCGCCCGACTGAGCTTCATTCGCCCGAATGAACTGAGCAAATGAGTCCATTCGGCTGATTGAACGTAGAGTCAGTATAAAGGGCCACAGTCGATCGCATTTTCTCACCACTCCCAATCGCCCTTAAATCGCACATCATACCGTTACTCTGCCCAAATTTCTTTAAACTTCAATTAATCCTCCTTCTTGATATTCTGAAGTGCGTCTGCCTTCTTACTGGTAAAATGTGATGAAATCACACTGAAATCAGAAGAATTGGTGACCTAATTAGTGATTCGTGATTGAAACAAGAATAGACCACTCAATGGCCTAATAACCCACTGAAACCATGTAAAATGTTAATAATAAGGTTATTAGGTTATTAGGTAAGGGATTGCGAGTCTAACGAACCATTTCATAATGTTTAATTTCATGATTTTGTCAAGACTCGAACCTAAGTCAACCAAACCGTAAGTCATGCGACCGGTGCTATGAGATGGATGAACTCCAATCGCACGATTGAGCTAGAAGAATAGCTCAATCGGCCGAATTGGACATGTGAATGAGCTCAGTTGGCCGACTGAATCACCCGCAGGATCAGACAACCGATTGAACTCAGTCGCATGCTCATTCACCCGAATGAGTCCAGTCGCAGGATAGGATAACCGATTGACCACAGTCGCATGATTCATTCGCATGAATGAATCAGAATGAATTCAAACAAGATACTTAGAACTGCTTTGTGTTATATGAGTATCTAATGATTATGTGTCTTGTGTTTCAGTTTGATGGCTGCTAGATGGTCAATAAACCCTAAGCACAACATATGTGCTCATCGAGATCATACTACTCGGAATGACATTGAGTTTAAAGAGATCATCGCATTTCTACTCCTTGCACTCCTACAGGTCTTTACACCAGGCATTTTGGGAGAATGCTTCTGTTGATCGATCCCAAGAACCGTGTAGCATACGAAGCTATATATGTGGGCTGCCTATCGAGATCACTGCTGCCGATATCCAGAGAGTACTTGAGCTGGGGGACGATACTGATCATCCCACCAAGCTACATCCACTAACCGTAAGGGGATGCTTTCTGAGGATTAAGTATGCTGGGGACATCAACTCAAGTGTGCTCAATAAAAGCAACATGTGTCCCCAGTACAAGTACTTAGCACATGTCATATTGAAGTGCATCGCTTCCAGAAGAGGTGGGTTTGATGATCTTTCAGACCAGATCCAGAATGCCTATGTGGCACTAGTGCTGAACTATCCTTTCAGCTTCTCGAGCGTGATCTTCTCTTACCTTGTGGAGAATCTGGAGGCAAAGGGTAAGGAGGGTTTTTGCATGTACCCTAGATTCTTACAGCTGATTTTCAATGAGAAGCTTCCATCCCTTCCCAAGGAATGCCACGATGTTAGGTTCTACCGATCATTGATGATACGACCCTAGGTCGTATGAGAGTTTACAGGGGTAAGCAAGTAAAGCCCCAAGTGAAGAGACTGATAGGCCATCTGGCCATGAGAGGTATGTGGCGCCAGGGAGATGTAAGTGGCGTCACCCAGATACCGACTCCGACAACGAGCAACTACTGCTCCCAGAGTATGAATCTGATGATGATAGCGGAGTCGCTGGAGATAAAGGACCCACTCAACAAAGGGGTCCCACTACTGATATTCCATTTCCAGCATCTGCCCCCACTGGAGACGGAGTGGAGACTGTAGGGTTCCACCGGGATTTCATGCCTGGTGAGGAAGAGGAGGAGTCAGATGAGGAGCCACTGACTCGGACTGTGGGATGTAAAGTCGTTCCCACAGAACGAGGGCTCCGGGCGGTTGGTGAACGCCCAGGCGGATTGGGAGAGACTACTGATGAACCTACTTATGCTCCCGATCCACCAAGCCGTGTTCTAGGGGGAGCATCCTCCTCAACATGATCGTGGAAGATGAGGATGGCTCAGCCCCACGGCATGAAGAAGAAGAAGAGATGACTCACCTTCATCACCACCACAGCTCCCACTACCACATCTACCACTCCACCTACCACCACTACCACCATTCCACCTACCACCACTACCACCATTCCACCCACCACCACTACCACCTCATACACCACTTCCACACCTAGTCCACCAGATACACACTTCCCATCCACCTCCACTATAGCTCATCCACAGCCATTCACATCAATACCAACCCCAATCTTCATAACATCCACTACCACCACCATAGCCCATGGAGTGGGGACCTCCTCACAGGTCCCACCTGTTTTTGGATCCTCTTACCCATCTGTCGGGTTGGAGGAGCAGTTAGCTAACCTTAATAGGTTAGTGCTGATGCTGCTGGCGACGGATGAACAGCGAGCCTCACAGCTTAATTAGTTGATGGAGCTTAATGCATCCCAACCCCAAAGGATAGAGGCCCAGAGCCAAGAGATTACTGAGCTGAGAGAGATGCATACATCCTCAATACAGAGGATACAAGATTGGAGGCCCAGAACAAGAAGCTTATGCTAAGACTGAAGGGATCCAAAGATGAGCCCCTAAAGATCGAGACGGAGATGGAGATGATGGTGATGACGATGACAGTGATGATGATGAAGATGATGACTGTGATAATCAAGGGGGTGACAATGATGTAGGTGATAATGTTGATAATGATGGATGACGAAGGAGATGCAGCTGCATCTACATCAGCTCAAGGTCAGAGAGAGCGCACAAAGAAAAATCCAGACCAAGGAGCCCCATCATCTTCTGCTGATCCTACTGACACACCAGCTATTCAAGACAAGAGTAATGCATAGTTGTTTATGTTATTTAAACTTTGTGTATTGGAATATTGTATCTAATTAATGTAATTAATGTTTGGTTATTGTTATGTTACTGATTGGTGTTGACTAATGTTTGTTGTGTTACATTTTTAAATCAAGCAGATCCTAACTTTCAAGGAGATGAATATGATGTTGCTCCCCTCTAACAGATCAAGAGTCAACTCACGATGATTTGTGATCTGTAGGGGATTGTCTGGAGATCAGTGAATTACACTCTTGCAGAAGGAGAAATAATTAATGATCTCACCAACGAGCACTGGCTGAAATGTTTTGACTCAATCCTAATGAAATTGTGAAAGATGCTCCAACTGTGAAAACAGAGAGTAACAATGAACTTCAGGATGTCGATGAGATTGAGATAGAAGATGTCACTACTCAACACTATCCAGAGTACATTGACAAGGAGGGAACTGCCATTCCCAATCTGGGAGACACTCTTGTCAGTGACAGTTTTGAGACTCTGGACAGGATGGAGAAAGAGTCAGAAAAGGATAAAGAGAAGGCCCAAGCCTCAGACGCTGAAGTCAAAATCAAAAAGGCTGAATGGGCAGCATGTTTTGAAGAAGTCAAAGCCCAACGCAGAGCTAAAACATCAACTATCCACACCAAATTGTATAAGGTCAAGAAACATCAAAAGAGGACAGGCAGGATCATAGCATGGCCACATTTGCAGACCTCAACATTTACGTGGTTAAACGTGAGAAGGAAATAGGGTACTTCAGATTTCACATGATCTAAAGACTATTCCAGGTTTTGAGCTCAACCAGTTAGCAAAGTTAAACTTGCTATGTGCTGACCCTCGTAAGATGTTAGGCTGGTTTGAAGCTGCTCTAAGAGGGAGTACCATACCAGATGGGTCAACTTCAAACCTGAACAACATGAGGTACATCAAAAGATCTGAAGTTGATGCCATAACTGGTAAACCTAGAGTAGTGCTAAGTGGAGTCCACCACGTACAATGTCTAAGATCCCACTACGTGAGATGCCACAGGACTTCACTCCATTTCAAATAGAGGTACTATGATTGGAGAACGGGAGAGGCCGTAATAGTCTTGAACAGGAATGACACAATGGAAACCATAAGGGTGTTTGACTCGATGTGGCTCACCAACTTGTCAGCACAGATGTTTATACTTTGTACAAATGGCCATTGTTCTACGACTACAGGATATTGTACAAGCTTTACAGTTCTAGAAAATGATAAGACTCTATTTGGTTTTGAGATAAACACAGGAGTCACCAAAGAAGCTAAGTACAAAACATTTGAAGAAATCATGAAGAGGTTAGACAATAGATAGATCTAGGTCCAAGGGGTAGTTGTTGATACATATATGTACCTAGATCCTGATCTGAATGTAATATGTCTTACACTTATGTAATTATTGGGTACTTAATGAATAAAAAATTTTGGTTGTGTCTATAATGTTTAATATTTCATTAATGAGTTGTTTAACGCATATTGACTTAATTATATAGGTTTGTGATGTTTGAAGTGTTATGCATAATGTTATAATTTGAATACACTCAAACTTGGTGAAGTGAAGTTCTCATGCGTTCGACTGGACCATGCGCCCCAATAGTGCTCATGCGTCCGAATGGCCATGCAACTGAGTGTCCATGCCCCTAAATACTTCATACGCCTGAACAACTTCATGCGTCTGACTCGGTCGCACAACTGAACACTCAGTTGTGTGAATGGATCAACCGCATGGCTCAATCGCACGAATGAACCATGCTAATGGTTCAGTCGACCGAATGAGCAACCCTAACCTATAAATACCACCTAATTCGTGGAAAAACGTAAGCATTGAATCCACTTCAACTCCAGACGTACCCTAGCCATCCAGAAGCCTCTAAGTTCGTACACCAAGTTCATAGAACGTTGTAGATCGATTCTTAATTGATTCTTGACGTTAGATTCAATTAGTTATTGTGTCTATGTGCGTTCTCACTGATTGGATCGCCAATCAAATAGGACTCCGCACTATATGGTTTGGTTTAACACGCTAATCAGTTGGTGTTTGCTCAAATACCAGATCCTAACATCCTTGAACAACAAGTCTAGCTTTGTTCTTGATGATTAAGCCTCTATCATCTCTTGTTTCTGAAAACCCATTTAGTGCTAATAGGTACTTGACCAGATGGTAGCGGACATAGGTTCCATACCTTCTGTCTCTTGAATTGAAGCAACTCCTCTTGCATCGACTCAAGCCAGCTACTAACTTTCAAGGCATCTTCCACCTTCTTGGGTTCCATTTGGGATAAAAAGCTGAGTACAAGCAGACATTCCATTGATGAGTCTGCCCTCTTGTTCTCACACCTTGAGAGACATCCCCTATGATGTTCTCAGTTGGATGAGTGTTATGAATCCTAAGACGAGGAATCATTTCCAGCTGCAGAGATAGACCCAGATTGGACATGTTCTACTTAGGACTGGTACACTCAGTCCAGCTGTTGTTTCAAAGTCATTCAATGAGGACTGATTGAATGAATGAGAAACATCATCAATGGTTGTTATGAGGGGTTTTAGCAGTTGCTTGTTCCTTCAAAATACTACTTTCTTCTGCCTCGTGTTGTGGTGGATGACCTGATGATTTTGAGGCTCCGCAAGTGATTCACTAGTTGAAGCTTCACTATTCCTTGATATGGTTAAGCTATCAGATCTGTGAATGGTGGAAACTTCATTTTGGCAACTCTTGGAGAATTTGGAAGAGGTTTAGGTTGCTCAAACAGTTGATCATCAATAGCAGTATCAGCATCATTTTGAGCACCTGTTCCAGCTGAAACGTTCTCACAAGATGGTTTAGAATAGTTTGGAAACAATTCTAAATCAAAGATATGATCAGGGCCATTCCCCCTAACACAAGGAGTGTGCTCATTAAAAACTATATTGGATGACTCCTCAAATTGTTATTCTTAATGTTGTATACTCTATAAGCTTTGGAGCTAGAAGAGTATCCAACAAAGATAGCATCATCTGACTTTTTAGCAAATTTTGCTAAATTCTTTTTTGTGTTAGGTATGGTACACCTGCTGCCAAAGGACCTTAGAAATCCAATGATGGTGGCCTCTTGTTCCATAGCTCATAAGGGTTGTTCCATGTGGCTTAACTACAAGAACTCTGTTCTGCACATAGCATGCAGTGCTAACTGCCTCTTCCCAGAATGTAAGAGGTAGCTTTGAATCAGCTAACATAGTTCGAGCAGCCTCAATAAGTGTTCTGTTTCTCCACTCACCAACACCGTTTTGTTGAGGAGTTCTGGGATGTAAGGCCCCATTCCTAGAACGCTTATAGCTGGTAAATCATTGCACATAAAATATAGAACTACATTTAAGAATTTATAAAACGTGACAGTGGAAACATAAAAATAACTTCTCAAATCATTACAAATGCTTTTGCAAGTTAATACAAGCGTTCATTCAAAACATCATCCGTTCGCAATACAATGCAAAAACATTAACAAAAGAATGCCATTCAAAAAAGCTGAGTAGCCACCTCGTGCCATCCTCAGCAATCATTACCTGCCAACTGGAAAAACACATTAAAGTCAGCGTTGCTGAGAGAGTTCTAGTTTTATAAAATAAAACATACTTTTCTTTTGTTAAAACCATTCTTTTTCTTTCATGCGATCATACATCATACGTACACATAGATAGTATCTTATTATCTTCATTGTTCATTAACATGCGTTCATTCATTCAACTTACTTTCATTCGTTCGTTCATGATTACATCTTTTCCTTTCGCCATCACCATGAACTTTACCCTTCATTCTCGTGGTACTGGACCTAAGCCTATAATAGACCTTCATCGGTGGTGCTCGGCACCAAATGGTCACAACACCTAAGGTAAAGTTCAGGTATACCATTGTCATATGCTATGCCCTTCATTCTTGTGGTACTGGACCTAAGCCTATAAAAGACCTTCATTGGTGGTGCTAGGCACCAAATGGTCTTAGCACCTAAGGCACGCAACAATGGTTCATCCATATGGTCAATCACAAACAAAGACCCGATGTGCATCCTCCCGGGGTAGCAAACCCGCACATCGTTGGGCTAAGACCTTAATGACGTGTCCCGACATACAGTCCTTGCAAGACTTTCATTATTTCATCATTCATTATGCATGCATTCTTACTTCATGTTCCTCTTTCATTATCTTTCACTTTACGTTACATAATAGTTCATTTCATTCATTAACATTCAACGTAAAGCCATAGGAAGATAACATAAATCATAATAAGGAACATAACATACACAGTCATTAGCATCATACAGGGCAACATCATATGTACATAACATGCATAATCATGCAACATCATCATCATCATGCCCAACATACTCTCTAAGGTTTGAATCATCATCTTACAAGAACTTACGGAAACCTTTACGTCAAAACTAACATCTGCACTTTCCCCCGAAAGTCAAAATTCAAACTACACTTTCTTTCGGGTGCAACAGCCCTATTCGGGCGGATGGACACCCTTCATGTGACTGAACATCATGCGAATGAACCAATGCGGATGAACACTCATGCGAATGAACACCAAATTGTGCGAATGAACTAATGCGGATGAGCACTTATACGACTGGACCCTCAATCGCATGGCCTCCATGCGACTGGCCCCAATCATGTGAATGGACTCTCAATCGTGCGAGTGAACCTCAATCACACCTCATTCGGCCTTATGGCCTCCATTCAGTCGCCTAGCCCTAACTGATGCAGAATGCAGTTTATCCCGAACTCAATCTGCCATTTTCGACCTCCAAGCTCATCTAAACTAATTTAAGCCCAAATCGACCATCCTAAACCTTAGGGATGCATACCACAACACCATTCAAGCACACACAAGCTCACAAAGAAGGCTCAAATGCATCATACACACACATTCACATACACAAACGGGTCAAACATACACACACTCAAAACCCGATTTTCAGATGTTTTCCAGCCCCAAATCATTCAAAAACGTTTAAAGGAGGGGTCCTAGAACTCACACAAACGACCATAACAAGGAGAGCTTCGATTTGACTCCCTTCTCAACGATTTTGGTCACTCGAACCAACCCCTACCAACACTTCTTCCTCTTTTCTTTCTTTGTCTCTTCTCCTCTCTTGTTTGGCTGAAATATGAGTGTGGGGAGAGGGTAAGGGCTGCCCTCTCCCTTTATATACCTCACTCACCTGTCTTTCTTTCGTTGGCGAGTTTGGTCCCTCGACTTTGGACTTTATATCTTTTTTTTCTCCTTTCGTCAGCTTCAAAATAGATAAATAATCGGGTATTACATGGGAGCACTATATTGTCTGGCAATCCCTTTTGAGTTACAGAATGAGTCAAGAATGAAGTTCTTAAACTCAGTCCCTTGATCACTTCTAATAATTTTAACCTTGTGATCAATTTAATTTTCTATTTTAAGAATAAAGATGTTAATGTTTTAGTAGTTTCATTTTTAGTTCTTAAAAAGAATACCATATGAATCTTGTAAAATCATCAATTATCACAAGACAGTATGATTTCCTTCCAATGCTCATTATACTTGTGGGACCAAAAAGATCCATGTGCAATAAGTGTAATGGGGTAGTGATCGAGTTAACATATTTGGATTTATGAGAGGTCTTGTGTTGCTTCCCTTACAAGCATGCAACACAGTTATCTTTGCAGAAAAACTCCTTTTTAGGTAAGCCATGTACCAAGTTATTTTTAGCCAATTTATTCATTGTCTTAAAATTTACATGACACATGTTTATGCCACAGTGTTGACTCATCACTATCAGCTTTGGAAAGAAAGCATGATGCATCACCTATTGGGGAAGCATTGTTCATATCTAACTTATACATATCCCCTTTCCTAGGAGATCTAAGAAGTACCAATTCCGGAGGAATGGTCATCCTTGGTTTGGGGATAATGCACTCATGTTCTGTGAAAAGCATCTGGTGCTTTTGATCATAAAATTGAGAAACACTTAACAGATTATGTTCAAGCTGTTTGATAAAGTTAACTTTGTCAACTTTTAACTTACCATTGGATATACTCCCTCTGCCAGAAATATATCCTTCGGCCTCACCTACAAATTGGACAGGAACTCCATCATAGTGTTGAAACTATTGAAGGAGAGATCTATTCCTTGTCATGTGCCTGGAGCATTCACTATCCACAATCCAGACATTGTTGTTATTATCATATGGATGTCCCTACACGTAAGATGAGATTGTTAGTTTTGATTGGAAGCCCAAGCCTTGTTGGTCTTGGGTTCTTCCAAGGATAGTGACATAATTGAACTAAAAGATATGCATGGGGGTTCAATAGATGTCTTTGAGGAGGAGGTTTGGGCTGCAGCATCTTCCTTGATCTTCCAGTCCATCTTTTGGTCAATCTTGGAGGATGAGCTTATAGAGGCTTTTGCAGCATGGCCTTCTTCCGAAGCTTCTTTCTTTTCGGAAGAAGTGTTCACCACCTTTTCTTCCGATGCAGTCTTCTTCTAAGATGGTTTCAATGGAATCTTCTTGTTCTTCCGAACTTTAGAAACATTTGCTTCCAAGGCCATTTCCTTCGGAAGAAACAGTTTCTTCCAAAAGCAACCTTGCTTCAGAAACCAGCTTTCCCTTCTTCATCACTTGAACCATTTGAAAAGGTCCAAATGTGAAACCTTCCTTGATTCTTTCTTTCCTAGCATTATTTGCATAATGTGTACTTACAGGATTGTAGTAACAATCTTTTGCCATATGGTTGTGCAGACCACACGTTATGCATGCAATGTTAGTCTTTTGGGACTGTGAAGGTTGCTGTTTCTTGTGCTTCTTCTCTTCATCAGCAACCTTTCCCTTTAACTTTTGATCATTTGGCAGGATAGGAGTGCTGGTATTACACTCCTTTCTTGAATCAGAAGTACCTAACACTTGGAATCTAGCTGGGATAAAGACACCTTTCTGCTTTGGGTCAATCTTCAGCTTAGACTCAGCCACTTTCTTGGCAGTTCTTCTAGTAGCTTTAGCTCTGCTTCTTCTGGCCTTAGTGGTTAGGATTTAATCTTCACAGGAGGAGATGGGTACTTCTACCTGTTCCTTCCCTATGGTGGCCACTATTGTTGCTTCATCCTTCAACTCTAGTGAGGAAAGGTCAGCAGTTGGAACCTCTTGTTCCTTAGTATCACATCTAGATTGTCTAATAGACTCATAAGAGTGTGGTGGAGCAATTTCATTGTACCCAACCCTCCTTCGTTCTGATAATAGAGTTTGGAGTGGGAGGATGATGCAAGAATAGCTTGGAAGTTCTGCTCAGAAATAGCATGCTTCCTGTCCTGAGCCTCAACAGTGACAAGTTGGGCTTGAGCCTTAGACAATTTGGATATATGATCCTTGATTTGAGTCTTGTAGTTGGTGTGTTCATGTTTTAAAAGAGATAATGTTTTCTCTAACTCCTCATTTTCTTTTGATAGTCAGATTCAGCTCTCTTAAAATCAGATTTTAAAATATTTAAAGACTCATATGAGATATGATTTCCATATTATAATCCTGATAAAGTTTAACATTAGCTATACCAGCTGGAGTACAGAGATGTTCATATACCTGAGTATCGTCTGTTCCTGCCATGAGAGCTTGACCAGGAGTCACATCCTGTACCATGAGCTCCAGTTAACTTCTTGAGCATTGTTGTTGTTTCATGTGACTTTCCAATGGGCTTTGAGGTTGAGGGATGTGTGGAGGCTTGTGGGGTTCCCGAATTGGTCTTGGGAGCCTTGCATTCCCTTGCAAAGTGATCGAGTTGGTTACAGATGTAACACTTTGCTTTGGTCTTGTCGAACCCAAACTTGTTGGTAGTTGGGTTTTGAGGGAATTGCCTTCCAGTTCTCTTAAAGAACGTCTCCGCTCTATAAGTTAAAAGAGCCATCTGTTAGACATGTCCACATACGCTACATCATTGGATTAAAACACTCAAGATCATCAAAACAGTATTGAAAATCCCCGAAGTGTCCACTTTCTAAGACAAAGGCACAATTTCCTAGAAGGAATTGTGTTGAGCTTGTTGAGATCTTGGAGTCTCAAGAAAATTAATGTAAGGTACAGAAGAGTATGATGGCTGCTGGTAAGTCAGGTTGTGCTGAGGTTGTGGGGGTGCTGAGCCTTCTGCAACCACTAAAGCGTTGCTAGCAGGAAGACTCAAAGGACGGCTTGCTTGGTGGCCCTTCTTACTTTCCATCTCTAAACGATATCCATCAAGGATGCCGTAAAGTTCAGTCATAGTGAGAGTGTTCAGATTCTCTAGCCTCTTGATAGAGACACAGTAAAATGTCCACTCTTTGGAAGAGCACTCATGAACTTTCTCGTGAGATCTCTGAGTTCAAGAGTGATCTTCACAGACTGAAGAGAGGAGATAAGATCCATATACCTAAAATACTGCTGGCTGAGGGTCTCTCCAGCAATATAAGTGAAGTTCTCAAACTGCTGCTTTAGTGAGTCCTTCTTCAAGTTGTTGGAGCTTGAGTACATCTAAGCAGAGCATCACACAATTCCTTTGCAGACTTATAATGCTCAAACCCCACCATGATGGAGTTTGGTATTGCAGTCATGAGGATTGTCATAGCATTGTTGTCGATGTCTATCTTCTTTCGGTCTTCGTCAAAATAGTCTTCAACAACTTTTTCGGTCATTGCATCGTTTCCACCAGGTGATGCCACCTTTGGCTAATACGGGCCATTGACAATGTAGTTCCATATCTTGCTATCTTGATATCTGATGAAGCCTTCGATTCTCCTGCTCCAAGATCTAAAATTTTCAAGAGTAATGATAGGAGCCTTGTCATGGTTTCCATCTCTACTTCGGACTTGTAAGGCCATTTTGAGTGAGTGAGTTGTAGGGAGGAGTGAAAAACAAGTTGATGGATGGTTAGATCACGCAATCTAAAGTCTGAGAAGCTCTAATACCAATTGCAGGATCGGTTAAGGGTCACTTAACACTTAGGTTTTCTCTCAAACTCACTTGAACAACACTCGGATGAAGATAGAGTCGATAAAGTTGATCACAATATAGTAGGTAATACAGAACACAGAAAGTAATTTTCAAGGTACTTGCATATATTGCTTCTCACTCAAATATTACAAGACTCTTACAAGCTTACCTTTTCGAGTTATAATGAGAAACATATATAATACTACCTACAGCCGGATATACTTTGATACCAGCTGGATCCTATAACTATAGCCTATACTACAAGACTATAGTTTAAGGTATCTCGGATAAAGTCTTATCTACTATTTGGAAGTTAGGACATTTCCCTGACTTACCTTTTGTCACCAACTAAAGTTGGTAACATTACTACCATAAAAAGATAAATAGTGGAATGAAGTATGGTCAACTGCATGGCTCTTTAAGAAAATGCCATGCAGTATCAGAGGTCTACAGCGGAGTGTCAGAGACCATACTTATGTCCACTGGTTCATAGCAGTGTCTTCTGAAGGTTAAATGGCTTCGGAAGAACAAGTACTTCCGAAGCCCCTTATACTTCGAAGAGGCTGCTTCTTCTAAGGCTTGGGAACTTCTTCTTTCCTTCATACTTCAGAAGAACTCTACATCCTTCGGAAGTTCCATGCTTAGCTTCGGAAGCGTTTGTATGTAACACCAAAATTATCTAATTTATTTGGTTTTGGTTGCACCAGCCTTTTTTGTATGTATGTATGTATGTATGTATGTATGTATGTACGTATATTTGTATGTATGTATGTACGTTATATGAGTATGTATGTATGTATGTTATGTATGTATGTATGTATGTATGTATGTATGTATGTATGTATGTATGTATGTAGTATTATGTATGTTGTATTATGTACGTATGTATGATGTTTGTATGTACGTATGTATTATGTATGTATGTATGTATGTATGTATGTATGTATGTATGTATGTTGTATGTATGTATGTATTATATGTAGGTATGTATGTATGTATGTATGTGTGTATGTATATATGTGTGTATGTATGTATGTGTGTATGTATATGTGTATGTATGTATGTATGCATGTGTATGTGTGATGTATATGTGTATGTACGTACGTATGTATGTACGTACATGTACGTATGTATGTATGTGTGTGTGATGTATGTATGTATGTATGTATGTATGTATGTATGTATGTATGTATGTATGTGTGTATGTATGTATGTATGTATGTATGTATGTATGTAGATATGTATGTATGTATGTATGTATGTATGTATTTTGTATATAGATATCTGGTAATTTTCCGTATCAAACTCCGTTAGTTCCGTTAAGTGTTGCATACACATGTCGTGAGCACACACTAGTTGTCGTTGAACGTTGGTGACTTAATAATAATAACCTAAGATAAACAATGATAATCTGATTAATAAGGTTGATTATTAGTTGTGATTTTGTGGTTCATGATTTTATTAAATTTTAAATGTTTGTTTTATAAATTTTAATCGATAACGCGACAACATGTAATATATATTTCGTGTGTTGTGTGACTTGTTGTAAATGTTAGGACTTTATTATTGGTTAATAATACTCGTGTTTAGTAATTCAAAATATTTAAAAAGTATTAGAAAGATTAGTTTTTATAAATTATAATTAAAAGGATTATTTTGTAAACTTTTTAACCAAATATTACCATAATTAACCCAACCCTAGCCCCAAACCCCCCCCCCCCCCATTCAGCCACAACCCTTCTCCCCACCCTCCCACATTGTGAAATTGATCCAAGAACACATACACAAGTCGAATTCCAAGTGGTTTCAAGTATTACAAGTTGATTTCAAGTGATAATCATCAACTAAACACATCTAAAGGTTAGTTTTGATTAGTTGTTCATGTTGATTGTTTTTGATGACCCCTATTACGAAATTGATGATGATTATATGAAATTGATGATTGTATGAATGATTATATGATGTCAGTTAGGTTGTATGAATGCTATTATGTTGATTGTGCAATAAATCTAGGGTTTGATCATCTAGTTCATACATTTCCATAAGAGGAAACTTTTTGTTCTTGGAATTCATGATTTGATGATGCTAAGATGTTAGATGTGATGCTTAGATGTTAGTTTAATTGAATTGTACAAGAAAATCCATGAAATTGTGATATTGATCATGACTTACTAAAGTGGAAACTTTGTGTATGACGTTGAGAATTTGGATGTTTTGGAGGTGATTAGCATGTTAGAATGAATGCTATGAACTAGATTAGGTATATAATTATTGAATTATGGTTGAATTGGATGCTAGATAACTTTTGGGTGTTACTTCCCCAAAGGAAAACGTTATTGTTATAGAACTTTGAATGTGATTATATGTGCATGCGTATGATGTTAGGATCATGTAGAATGATTGTTGATGATCTTTATGTGTTAGAATATGTAATTGAGTTGTATGGATGCTTGGTTGATCATGTATGAAGTATAGATTTTGATGATCATACTGATGATGAGTTAGGTTAGCGATTAGGAGATCATGATTGGGTTGTTTGAATTTGGTTGTCACTATATATTCTAGTAATGTGGTTATGATTGTCATACACACATGCGAATCCGAGGCTCCTATTTAGTAGGATTGGCAGGGTTTAGGATGTGAGGTAGTGGTGACTTCAGATGGCATGTAGTACATGATTAGACTTCACGTATGAATTGTTTGATGCGATGTAATTATAATATTTGAGGATGAAGATTATTTGAGATTTGCATGAGTGTATGATGATCTATGTGGTATGATAAGTTGAATTGCATGATTAATAATATTCCATCTAATATGTCACCAAGGGGTCAAACGAATCAACTAGGTTGTCCCAGGGTTATTAAGTTTTCTGTATAGACGTACTATGTACTTGTGTGATCTAGGTAACCTTTAAAGGGTTTTCTTTGCATATATCACGAGTCTCTTTATTTATTATCATTATACAGCAGGTGAGTTCATGCCTTCTATTTTATATAGCTTCTACTAGGGGAGGTAGCGTACTTCTACTCAACACTATTTTATATTTTATAAGTTGTGTATGTTTTAACATAGTGCTTAATACCTTGAAAAGTCCTCAAACTTTCGGATCGTTATAATGGTAACTAGCGGGAAATCTTTGGTGGTACTACTAGGTGTGACGAGCCCCACCTGCGTCAAGGTCAAACGGGTGTAATATTGTCCTAAACACAAACATCGTCACGACCTGGTAAGTCGTGACGGGAGTCAACAACGCAACACAGTCAGCTTCGATCATGAAATCACTATGTTTATTACTTGTGAATATACACTAGCTATCTATTTCATTACGCTTCTTATCTATACTTCTTATAATGTATGTATGTATCTATGTATCTATGTATGTATGTATGAATGGATGGATGGATGGATGGATTGATGGATGATGTAGGTATGTAATGTGTAAGTGTATATGCATGTGTGCCTGTATGTATGCATGCATGTGCAGGATCGGTTAAGGTCACTTAACACTTAGTTTTTCTCTCGAACTCACTTGAAACACTCGGCTGAAGATAGAGTCAATAAGAGTTGACCATAATATAGTAAGTAATACATAACACAGAAAGAAATTTTCAAGGTACTTGCATATATTACATCTCAACTCAAATATTACAAGACTCTTACAAGCTTATCTTTTCGAGTTACAATGAGAAACTATATAATACTACCTACAGCCGGATATACTTTGATACCAGCTGGGATCCTATAACTAAAGCTTATACTACAAGACTATAGTTTAAGGTTTCTCGGATAAAGTCTTATCTGAGATTTGGTAACCTGGACATGTCCCTGACTTACCTTTTGTCACCAACTAAAGTTGGTAACATGTACTATCAAAAAGATAAATAGTGGAATGAAGTATGGTCAACTGCATGGCTCTTTAAGAAAATGCCATGCAGTATCAGAGGTCTACAGCGAGTGTCAGAGACCATACTTATGTCCACTGGTTCATAGCAGTGTCTTCTGAAGGTTAAATTGCTTCGGAAGAACAAGTACTTCCAAAGCCCCTTATACTTCGGAAGAGCTGCTTCTTCTAAGCTTGGGAACTTCTTCTTTCCTTCATACTTCAGAAGAACTCTACAACCTTCAGAAGTTCCATGCTAAGTTTCGGAAGCCTTTGTATGTAGCACCAAAATTATCTAAGTGATTTGGTTTTGGTTGCACCAGCCTTCTTCTTGATCTAACAAACTCCCCCTAGGCTGATGCTACCAAAACCTCCCTTGTTTCTGCTTCTCAAAACTTTCAGCACCAACAAGAGTAGATATTTATCTGTTTCCTTATTCTTCCCTGAAGTGGTGCTGAGAAGTTTGTACAAATCTTTGGTAGACAGGAAGTCCAGTCTGTCACCTTGGATTATATGTATCCTCTGTTGTCGCCCTCTGAAAGAGTTAGTTGATGGGAATACGATCATATTCCCATCTAACATAGGTTCCAATTCAGGACCCTCTACCGTCTGTAAAAAGGTAGTGCCTTTGTAGGAGGTCTTTCCTTGTCTTCTTGTCTTCTCATCTCAACTCTTCTTCAATCTTGGCCTGTGTAGTTAGCTCGGCTAGATAGAGACTGCTGAGATGATTTCTGATGAGTGCAGTAGCTTCAGAGTTGGAGGGTTGGAGAATGGCTTCTCTGCTAACTCAGTAATATCAAATATGCTGGAGTGTAATAGAGAGGTTGCATAAGTCTATTGACTTCGCCATTCTCTCTCTCAACAACAAGTTATGAGAAGTTTCATTGAACCTCCACCAATTATTCCTTTCTGGCACAAGAGACTAACTGGGAATCTTATCCTCTTTCTTAGTATCTAGCAGAGTCACAAGTTTCCTTCTAACTTTCTTCTCTTCATCATTCAGAATCTGAGTTGACACCTAGAAGTCTAGCTGCCTGGTCCAATGTTCCTCTAGGTAAATCTAGGAATTGATCTCTTGTGAGGGAACAAGAAGATCCATAACATAGGTAGTGTTGACAGAGTCTTCATCACATGAGACTTCGCTAAGTTATGCAGTTGATGAGCTTAGTCTTGATTACCTTGAACTCCTCAACAGAGAGATGTTGAGAAGGCTGAGGGGATGGTTGTTGGTAGGTTGTCGTTCAGAGGTTCTGGGAAGTGTTTTTGGTTGAAGGATGGGAAGTTTAGGTGGTTGAGGTGATGAGACGGGTGAGGGTAAGGATGTGGGTTAGGGTGAAGGGCTCAGTCTTGATGGTGAAGGGTAAGGGTGTGAGTTCAGGTTGTGGTTGAGTAGTTGTAGTGAAGGTCATCCCTTTACCCTTCTGTACATCTCTTTTCTCTTTCCCATCATGTTAGCCTTGATTTCACTGACAATCCGTGGAGTGTCCTCTCTAACATGGGACCCACCTGGCTTCCAGAGAAGCCATGAGCTCGGAGATAGTGCTTCATCCAGGCCTTTTCACTGAGCTTTCTGGTTGTAGTGGTCTTTGCTTCTTCTTCTCCTTCTTCTTCCTTTCCTTTAGCTTTTCTCTTGCAGCCTTTCTTCTCTCTTTCTCCATTTGATCCTGCTCTTTGTTGTAGAGCCAAAGGACTGTTTCATTGTCGTGTGGAGAGAGATCTTGAAGATTGAAGCCCCTGGATATTAGGAATTCTATCCTCTCTTTCCTCTGCTGCAAGTCAGCCTCCTTCTGTTTTTCTTCTTTCTCTTTTTCTAACGCCAACCTGGCTACTTCTTGTTGTTTCTCAAGTTGCAGTCTGTTGCCTTTTCCAGTTCCACTAACTCCTCTAGTGGTAGCAGGAGTGTTTCTTCATTGGCAGCTCCTAATTGGATAAGCAGATCAATTATCTCTTCTCTCCTTTTATTATTGACAGCCTCTGATTCGCTGCAGCTGCTTTTGTACTAGTAGCTAGCAACTTCTCAGTTGGAAGTTTTCCTTATTCTTTAGTTTCTCAATCTTCTCCTCTTCCTGAAGCTCTCCTTAGACATCTTCCTTTTCCTTTGTTATCTTTTGAAGAGCCTGACTGTTGTGGTTCTTGGAGTGTGGATTCTGATTATGAGAGAGGCAGAGAGGGTGTTTGGGATAGAGGTAGATTTAGAAAGTCCTCACTGTTCACCTCAAATGCCATTTCTAGGATTTCATCTGTGATGATCAGTTCCTCGTACATCTTGAACAGTCCTTCCGCAGCTTCCATTTCAGCTTCGGAAGACTCAACTTGTTCTTCCAAGGCTTTAACTTCTTCTTTAGAAGTTTGAGGAAATCCAGATTCTGTGCCCACTGTTTCAATTGTTGGGCCATCAGTCCCCATTTTCCCTTTGAAATGAATCTTAGGTTCCACGTGGACCTTTGGTTGACCAACTTCTTCCACAGTGGTAGAAGGTCCAGTTAGCCTCTAAAGCTCTTCAGCTCCGAAGTAAATCACTGCAGCATCTGGGCTTGGCTGATCAGAAGAGGATCTCAACAAAACTTTGTGAAGATTCTGTAGAGATCTCTGAGCATCTTTGGTCGATTTGACATACAACTTGAGATGGCTCAGACAAAGTGATGACAGGAGTAGAAGATGTTGAGGTTGAAGTATGAGTCCGTGGGTCCTCAAGTGTTTGTCTCTAAACATTCTCCCCCTTTTTGGTAGCTTCATCTTGAGAGCTAGATGAGCTAGAGGAAGAAGTCAATGAGACCTGAACACGTACATGCCTAACAGATCTCTCGATTGTTTCTCAGCTAGTTGAGCCTTGAGATTGTCAATCTCAAGTTGTTGAGTGGCGGACCTTTCTTCTAAAGTTCTAACCCAGGATTCAAGGTTTGAGACTTTAGATAAAGGTCTTTTGTGAGGATTTGCATGCTTCCCTCATCTTCTTTTGAACAATCACGGTGAGATGAGGTAACATACCTAGTATGTTCAGCCTCACCACCAGATGTGGTTTCTTGGCACCCTGCTTTCCCTTGCTGAATGATGTCTCTTGGGAGTCATCAAACGGCATGGTTGCCATAGATTCAGGATCAGATATGTTACCATTGTCCATAGGGTCCATTGAGGCACCTTCTATAGTGGCAGCTGAATCTGTATGAGTCCCCTCCACATTAGTGGGACTCACCTCAGTTGTGGGTTGCTGATCTTGGAGAGAGTGTTGTTGATCAATTTCATTGCTGTGGAGAGATGTTATCTCTTCATCAGTTTTAAGAGAAGGTCAGTGAAAGATAGGGATGCTAAGCCTACTGAACCGGACCTTGGTCAATGTCTATAGGCATTGACCCTTTGGTGGGGTTGTCCCTTGTTGGCTGCTCAGAAGAGTGTAGGTACTCATCCTGAGGGCTATTAGTTTTGGTGTTGGGCTCATAGTTTAGAGACTAAGGAGACTCATACCCAAATTGAGGTCGAATGAGAAGGATGTGTGACCTCAGACTGAGTGGGAGCCTATGTTTCCACTCTAGTCTTTTTGGATTGAACAGGAGGTGCTTGCTCAATCAGAGTAGATTGAACAAGGTTTTGTTTAGGTCGTCTCTGGTATGTGATGGTGACGGGTAGAGAAGGCAGTGTTGGCATTATGGAGGTGGTTGCTGGTGTGGGTTCAACACCCGTGGGGTGAACAGGGATGTCACTAGGAGCTATGCGCTCAATCATACCTAGAAGTAGAGAAGTGTACCTTCAAGTGAAGTTGGTGGACACCTTCTTCAAAATCTTGAAGATGGGACGCCTCATGTGAGGAACAGTCAGAGCAGCTGCACAGACAAGCATACTTTGTTTCAACTCACAGTTGATTATGTGTTGAATGAATTGGGGATACATAAAGAATGTCTCCCTTTGAATATTCCAATGAGATTGGTGAACACAAATCTTGAGTAATTGAAGCGGAGGCCTCACAGTCCATGAACTAAGCATCCTAGTTCATAAGGGATTTGATCCCATCCCCTAGATTTGTTGGATAGACTATGAAGAACGACATGTAGGAGGAACTTCCAGTTGTAGGAGAAGTTGTACTTGTACACTGTCAACTTGCTCACATCTCCACCATATCCCATGAGGATATAAGTGTTGTCTAAATCTTCTTTAGCGAATTCCATAGGAGCTCCTTCATCATGAAGCTCGAGATGCTCCCTAATAAGTTATTCAGTAATAACCAACTCTTGTCCACAAATGTTGGACCTTAGTACACGAATCCTGTTTAGGGTTTCGACTTGACCATTTTCCCAAAATTCGCCATTTGATTGAAATAACCAGTGGGGTTATGGTAAGGGCTGTGTACTAAGATGATTGGGTGAGAAAGGAGATGATTTCAGAGAAGTCAGCATCTCTTGAAGAATCAAGAAGTGCGACTTGATTGTGATGAGGGTTAAGTTCCATTGGAGAAAGGTGACCGAGGATGAATTTGAGCTTGGGTAAAGTTGAAGTAGAGAAAATTTCTAGGGCAGTAAAAATTTCAAGTAAGAAGATGAAATTGAGTAAGGATTGTTTAAAAGAGAGTGAAAGGCGGTAATGGGGTAAGGATAAGGTGATGTGATGTTTTAATGGAGAAAAGATAGTGGCGGTAAGGTTAAAATCAGTTAAATAATCCGACATCATTAACAAAATCTTTGCTTTTTACAGTGTGGGGCCCGAAGAGATTCCATTGCATAGTAAATCTCTCTTCCGGATATAAAACGTTTCCGAAGGTAATTTTTCTTCCGAAGGAAATTCGTACTTCCGAAGCAAAGACTTTGCTTCCAAAGGTCAGGATTGCTTTCCGAATGGAGAGTGTGTATAAGTCTTGGAAGTAGATCTGATATGAGATCAATCGCTTCTTTCGAGACCAAAAACTCTTCCGAGAAGAAAATTATCCTTTGAGAAAATTATACTTAGAAAATTTCACAGAGACCTTTTGTAACAAGGCTTAAATATATTGAATAGAAAATTACATATTAAAGGGTTTTCAAGAGGTAATCTAATCATGTTTTCATCCCAATAGCTGTTATGAGATACTAAGTCTTTTTTTTTCAATAAAAGCTTTGGTAAACAAATCAGCATATTGTTCATTTGAGTCAACTTTGATTAGTTTAATCATTTTTCTCATGAATATCTCTAATGAAATAGTACCTGATATCAAATGCTTTGTATTGGAATGCTTCATCGGATTTTCAATAATGGAGATAGCACTGTTGTTGTCAATATGGATAGGAGTACTCATAAAGTTGAATCCATAGTCAACATTTGATTCTGAATCCATAGCAGTTAAGCATAGTAGCTAGCAGTAGCAATATATTCAGTGTCAATAGTTGATGTAGAGACACAAGATTTCTTCTTACATTGCCATGAGATGATCCTTCCACCATGAAATTGACATCCTCCTGATGTGGATTTCTTGTCAATGTTGCAACCACCAGTCACTGTCAGAGTATCCATAGAGATTGAAATCCTTGTTTCTGGGATACCAAAGACCTAGTTTGGGTGCTCCTTTGAGGTATCTGAGGATTCTCTTAACAGCAGCTAAATGAGACACCTTTGGAGCAGCCTGATATCTTGCACAGATGCAGGTAGCAAACATGATATCAGGTCTACTGGCTGTGAGATACATTAGAGAACCAATAATTTCTCTATACTGATGTTGATCATATCCTCCCCCTCAAGGTCAGACAAATTGTGGTTTCTAGGTAGGGTGTTTTGGCAGGTTTACAATCTTTCATCTCAAATATTTCGAAGATGTCAGATACATACTTAGATTGATTAATGAAAAACCCTTCTTTCATTTGCTTCACCTTATTCCAAGGAAAAAAATCCATTTTTCCATGGAACTCATCTCAACTTTTTCTTCATAATGCTTTCAAAGTCCTTACACATTTTATCATTTGAAGAACCAAATATGATGTCATCGACATAGACTTGAACAAGAAAAATGTCCTTTCTAGACTTTCTGATGAGAGAGTCTTATCAATGGTACCTCTAGTGTAGCCATTCTTCAGAAGAAACTGAGACAAAGTCTCATACCACAGCCTAGGCGCTTGGTGCAGCCCATATAGGGCTTTATCCATTTTCACACATAGTTGCGGTGTTGTGGGTCTTCAAATCTGGGAGGTTGGCACACATAGACTTGCCTATCTATATCCCCATATAGAAAGGCACACTTGACATCACGCTGGTAAACAGTGAAGTCCTTGGATGCAGCATAAGCCGGAAGATCCTAAGTGCCTCAAGTCTTGCACAGGTGCAAAACATCAGTATAACGATTCCTTCCTCTTAGGTGTATCCTTTGTTGATACATATATGTACCTAGATCCCAATTTGAATGTTATATGTCTTACACTTATGTAATTAGTGGGTACTTAATGAAATACAAAATGTTTGGTTGCGTCTATAATGTTTAATATTTCATTAATGAGTTGTTTACGCATATTGACTTAATTATATAGGTTTGTGATTGATTGAAGTGTTATGCATAATGATATAATATTGAATACACTCAAACTTGGTGAAGTGAAGTTCTCATGCGTCCGACTGGACCATGCGCCCCAACATGGTCACGCGTCTTAATGGCCATGTGACTGAGTGTGCATGCGCCTAAATAGTTCATACGCCTGAACAACTTCATGCGTTTGATTCAGTCGCACGACTGAACACTCAGTTGTGCGAATGGATCAACCGCATGGCTCAATCGCACGAATGAACCATGCTAATGGTTCAGTTGCCCGAATGAGCAACCCTAACCTATAAATACCACCTAATTCGTGGAAAAATGTAAGCATTGAATCCACTTCGACTCCAGACGTACCCTAGCCGTCTAGAAGCCTCTAAGTTCGTACTCCAAGTTCATAGAACGTTGTAGATCGATTCTCAATCGATTCTTGACGTTAGATTCAATTTGTTATTGTGTCTATGTGCGTTGTCACTGATTGGATCGCCAATCAAATAGGATTTTGCACTATTTGGTTTGGTTTAACACGTTAATCAGTTGGTGTTTGGTCAAATACCAGATCCTAACAGTGGTATCAGAACTATAGGCTCTTGATTACATGTGGATTCAATCGTTTTGTTACAAAATTGTGTTTTTGCATAAAAAACGCAATCTTTTTGTGTCTAACGGAGTCTTGGACGTTTCCTGATCGAAAGGTGTAGTTTTTCCGCCATACGACTATTAGGGTTTGGTAAAATTCGAGTTTTTACGGCCAAAACAAGTTTAACCTACGAATTACCAAACTTCAGCAGGTTTAGTCGCACGATTGGCTTAATCGCACGACTGAGTTCATACGCATCCTTCAACCTCATGATTGAACTCATTCGTATCCTCATTCGTACAACTGAGATCTTCATTCGGACTGCTCAACCGCATTAGTTTATTCGGACGACTGACTCATCCACATTTGCTTAGTCGCATGATTAACCCATCAGCACTTGTTCAAGCGCCCGAATAAGCCTAATCGCATACCTTCATTCGCATCCATCAGCAGCTTGTTAAATAGTAAAGTTAAGTGTATTGGAGGATCAGTATTCAGCATACACAGCAAGTAGAGATACACGTATTCAGAATCTACTGCTGTTGGAGAACGAAGTGGGGATTCACAATAAACCCTCAAAACTTATTACGTTAGACGACTACCCATAATGGAAGCAACGTTTCGAAATCTACTTAAATGGAGTGGATACAAATTTATGGGAGGCAATAGAGTCGGGTTACAGCATGCCAGTTGGAGCTGACGGAGTAAAACTTACTATAAGTGGCATCTCGGATGCACAGAAGGTAAAACACAACGTTGAAAAAAGGTCTACGCCTTGCTTACTCAGTTTATTTCAAAGGATATTTCCATTAGTATTCGGAGTATACTCAAGCCAAGAAACATTGGGATGTGTTGGAGAAAGGTATGACGGGATGCCTCTCTGAAGGCTATCAAGAAAAAGCATTGAAGAAGGAGTTTGACAACTTCTCTTCAATGGGAAAAGAAGGCCTTGATAATGTGATCGATAGATTCTACCACTTGATAAGTGAGATGCACACTCATGGAGTGGTTACTTCGATGGAAGATAAGTTATCCAACTTTGCTGATGGATTACCAGAAAAATGGGGTTCGTTTGTTTCAAATCTTAGACAGAATGGAATGCTCTCGAAGTTAGACATAAATGACTTCATTCTAAAACTGAGAGAAGAGAGCTAGGATGAAGACATCTGGACAAGCTCATCACACATTGTCCCAAAAGGAAAACTACGATCAGAATCCTGCACTCTACAATGCTACTCCTTCAGTCAAGACATCTGGAGCACCACTACAAACTGCCTTCATCTCAAGCCAGGAGTTCCAGCACAACCCTCAACTTCAGGATTGAACTGCCAGGGTCGTCTAGCACCCAATATATGATACCTGAAGCTAATGCAGCAAAACTTAAAACCGACAACCTCGGGAATGTAACTGGTGAGGTGGCCAGAGAACATATGGACCTTTTAGCTGCAGTTGTTCAGTCCTACGATGGATTAATTGCTGGAAAGATAGCTAACTGCCACCTGGCAGATGAAGATTATGAGCAGGTGGATGAAATGGAGTTGGAACGAAGGACATAATGTGGGCTTTGGCAAGTGCTGTCCGACAAGCTAAAAGTTTGTCAAAAAGACCGGACAGAACCTGGTTGCAACAAAAGACACAACCTTTGGGTTTGATAAGTCAAAGTTTACATGTTTCAACTGCGGTGAGAAGGGACACTTCAAGAGGGAGTGTATAAAACCAAAGAAGACAGGTAATGGAAATCCCTCCTCGTCATTTAACCGTCAAGAGAAGTCCACAGCTAGTAATGTTGACTCATCAAGTAAGGATCCAAAAGCCTTAACTGCTAATGAAGATGAAGGATAGGACTGGAGGTTTCGGTTTGTCTCACCAGGAGAGTCAAATATAGCTAGTATGGAGAATATTGATGACAATTCTGCAAGTGAAGGAGATATAGCAGTAGAGCTCACAATGTCAATTTCTGAAGATACTGCAAATGTGGTCAACTACCTGCCTGAAGAAGAAAAATCTGCAAATGCATCATCATCTGATTCACCAGAACTAGAGACAACCGAGCCAGCACTCATGGCTGATTCTTCTTCAACATCCCAGGTAAGTACTACTGACCAACTGTTAATAATCATGCTTGCTTAGAATGTATAAATTTAGAGAAGTTATAGATTCAAATTTGCGAGGCTATTAGATCATAATGATACTTAGTAAAGGATCTGGAACTGTACACAAAAGCAAATAGAGTATTGAAACAAAACGAGCACAGTTAGAAGGAAAAGATAGACATATTAAATAAACAGCTTAGGGAAACTGAGGTAGTTGCATTTAACCAAGCAAATGACATTAGGTACTATCTGAACTCTCTTGAGGACACTAAGAAGCAAAAAGTAGTTTCAGAAGTAGAAGTCAATTCATTAAAACAAAAACTGCATAGTTGGACAAGCTCATCACACATTGTCCAACACTTAGTAAGAGATAGAAATAATGGGGAGGGACTGGGATACAAAGTGGTTCCACCACCACCTAAGACCTTGATGAACACCAAAAGTAAACTAATAACAATAACCCCATCTTGAATCACGTGGTGTCTACTCCTCTTGTTAGCAATCAGGATTCCGTAAGTAATCAAGTGAATCTGACCCTAAACAAAAGGAGGCCACTTCAAAGGCAATAGGAAAGATGCGTTGTGTTAACCTGGAAAAAGAATTCGAAAGGGTTAGTGTACAGTCAAGGTCAAACAAAGTCAAACAAGAACCTAAAAAGACTATAAAATATAATCAATCATGTGCATCATGTCACAGTTCAGGGAAACAAGATATTAAAGATGTAAAACCAGGTAAAGCAATAATTTTGTAAAACCAACTCATACATCTAACAAAGTAGTGTCTCAGTCCAAACCAATAAAGTTGACCGTGTGACAAGTATCTCCATCAAAACAATAAACCATAAAGTTGAAAGCAGATCATGTTATAATTATTGAGAGTATGGTCACATAGCGTCTCACTGTCCTTATTACCAGACACCAAGGAAGAAAGTTGAGCTTTCTGCATCTACATCTAGATCTTTTAAGAGGAACTCAGTGACGCCTCCTAAAAGGGATTGTGAACCCAAAGTTCAACCCATCAGCCAGTCATCTGTTATCACAAACAGGCCTTACATAAATCAGGATTATGGAAAGAAAAATCCTCCTTAGTGCCTGAAAATAAGAACACACAGAACTCTGATCAATCCTTAACCCCAAAGGGTCAGTGGGTTGAGTTTGTGATATGTGATGCCTCAGGGAAACCCATGCCAGTTAAGGCTTGGGTTCCTAACATGAACTAATGTTTTCATTGAATGTGCAGGGTGTTTGCTATAGTTCTGAGACTAACACGTGGATTGTTGATAGTGGAGCATCCAGGCACATGACATCCAGTGCTTCATCCAGTGCTTCAAATATCAACCCCTTATTACAGCCTCCAGCAGAGCAGATCTTCTTGGTTATCTCCAGGATACTGTCTCTAGACCAGGCCTTTATCTCTATCATGATCTTCAAGGTATTTGGCAATGAATCTGATCATTATTCTCCAATCTTTCCCTTTCCAACACACTATAATCGGCCCATCTAGCTTGAATCTCTTCTATTTCCAGCCTTCTGATCTCAGTGTCTAGTGTGGCTGTGTCATGACCTTGTCGAAAGAGCTGATCTATAATTTTATCCATGGATCTGCTGTGAGCTTCATCAGCATCTTTGACAAGATTTCTAAGGATTTATCTTCATCAGCTTTTGACTCATGTTTTCTTTCTTTTATATGTGATCAGATGTTTTGAGATCAGTTCTTTCTCCACCTCCTTCTCTTTTGCAGGTTCTTTCTCATCATCAACTCTTTTTCTTTTCTTTTCTTTCACTGCCTTAGACTTGGAAGTCTCCCACTTTTTGGTTGCATTGGGATCAGGGGCTTGAAAGGCAGAAAGAGATTTGTGAACAGCATCATCAATGAGGGTTTGTAGATTGGAGGATATCCTCTCATCAATGGCTTTAGCACTATGTCAGTGATGATAGGGTGATGAGAGGTAAGGAGTTTTGAAAAATAGCAACCATCTGCTCAGAGGGGTTCTGTCCCTGAGAGGGGTGCCAAAAGTAGTGGCTGGTGGCTCAGTTATGTGTGTAGGCTCAGTGTTTGGGGAACCTTCAATGGAAGGTGCCATCTGTGGGGTTTGTGAGGTAGATGGACTTTGATCCTGAGACATTTTGGCTAACAACTCTTTGAGTTTGCTCACCTCAGTCTCAAGGATTGTATTATGGGCTAATACATCATAGAAAAAGCCCAGGTCATCATCAGTTTGTGCTGAATCACCTGACCTCCTGATTGAATCAGGATGTACATGCTCTGAGTGTAGATCAGTAGAAGCATGTGCCCCTTGTTCTTGGTACTGGGGACTTCCTGCCTCAGGACTGTGTCCTTTATTGGCAATTGCCTCTGGTAAGGTCTTTGGATGTTACCAACTGCATCCTGATCATTTGCTGAATCAGTAGAAGTGGCAGCCTTACCAGATGTTCTATTCTCCATTTCTACACTTGGAGAGTGAACATTGTAACCCCTGTGCTGTGGTTATCAGAGCATTTTGGTCCTTCCCCTCAATAGTTGAGGTATTCCCAGTGGTAAGTGGTTTCTGGGGAGGGGGTGAGGAATGCAACTGACTCAGCACTTTAGCAACTATCAATGTTGGGCTTTGAAGGGCAGTTGCATGTGGAGATTGGTCTTAAGCAGATTGCACCCGGGGTGAGAGGTGCTCTTCAATGGTAACCCTCTCAATTGAGATAGGTTCTAGAAATGTGGGATCCCCAATTATGGTTGCAACAGGATCCCGTTGAGAGGATACCTGTGCGGGTTCAGCAGGATGAGTCTTGGACATAACTGGGGGGTTTTACCAGTATTTATTTCCTGTGTTTGTGGTACAGGGGCATCCTCAGGGGATTCATCTCCCTGAGTAGCCTTTTTGGGATTTTTGGATTTGGGTTTGGTGGGGACTTTGGATATGGAAGTAGAGGCTGTGGGTTCCCTCTGCTTGGGTTTTAGCATCCGGGCAGCCCCTTTAAGAGTAGGGTCTGAGTTATGTCGGGAGTATACTTCAGCTAAAACAGCTGGAGCAGGACTCCAAGACCAACAAGGCCATCAGATTGTAATTGATTCAAAATTATGGCCATCAGAAACCTGGGATAAAGTATCCATCTATTTGCCACAGGTTTCTAAGCCAGATCCTTTAGTTCCATGAACACTATCTTAGAAAAATTTAGATTTTGGCGTCAAGGATAGAGAACAATACCTGTTGCCATCGGGAAGACATCTGATCCCAAGAAGATGTCTTTGATGCAAGGCAGACATTCACCATATGAAAGATAAGTCGTTTAGCATCATGGAAGTGCTTTTTAAGTATGGTTGTAGCACTTAAGTCGCCTTCATACCCGTTATGGATAAAAGACATATCAGTGGTGCCTTTCGGGTATTCTTTAGGATAGGTGCCATCATTCAAATTTAGGGTTTTGCGAATGATGTCGGGGGTGATAAGCACCTGTTTCTGGTTCACCAACGACTGGAGAGTGATTTTTCTATCATTCTCACCAGTTATTACAGAGACGTTGGTCCAGAACTGGGATAAGAGTCAGGATATATGGTAGGATTCAGAAGAAAGGCTGTTCTGTATGGGGAATCCACCATAAGATCGATGGCAGTGTCAAACTTGTTCCAGAAGGCTGATTTCAAAAGGTAGGCGACACAGTTGTGTCGAGGTTTGAGTTTCATGGTCGCCATTGTTGAGAGAGAAAGTTTGAAAACGGCTAAAGAAACGTTTGTCTATAAGTGCAGGTATTTATAGGTTAAGAAAAGGCTGAAAAGAAAACGACTGAAAGTGTTGGTGTTGGCATCAGTTGTTATGAAAACAACTGAAGATGTGGTTTTAACTATTAGACGTTTGAAAACAACTGAAGACTTGGTTTTAGTCATCAGTATTTGTGAAACTACTGAAAACCTTGGTTTTGTCTTCAGCTATTGTAAACAACTGAGGACTTGGTATTAGTCATCAGTAGTTGTGAAACTACTAAAGACATGGTTTTGTCATCAGCTGTTTAGAGTGAAACAACAGTTTGTAGAAACGACTGAAGTGAAAATTCTCATCAGTAGTTTTCATCAATTCTTAGCTTTTCAGTTGTTTCATACTGTCCTCAACACTTACTCATCAGACCTTTTAGTTGATTTCAGTTTTTCATAAGACATCAGTACTTATCTGTTTTTACTGACATCAGGAGTTATAACTACATCAGTAGTTGTAACTGCATCAGTTTCTTTTAACAGAATTAGTACATATTTGTGACATGTTTACTAATGATCATCAGTACTTGTTTACTGAGATCATCAGTAGTTATCACTTATTCTAGCTGCAGCATACCAAGCCTTAACACAAGGTTTTGGAAAGTTGAACTATCCAAAGGCTTGGTAAATATATTCGCAAGCTCATCAGCACTAGGCACAAACTTTGGATCATCAGACCTTTTTCAAAACAATCCCTAATAAAATGGTGTCTGATCTCTATATGTTTGGTCCTAGAGTGCTGGATTGGATTCTTGACAATGCACAGAGCTGAAGCACTATCCATTAATAATGGAGTCATAGTCTCTGTAATGCCATAATACAATAGTTGGTTTTGAAGCCAAAGTACCTGAGATGTACAACTTGCAGTAGCAATGTACTCTGCTTCAGCAGTGGATGTAGCAACAGATGTTTGTTTCTTACTCTGCCAAGAAATCAAACAGTTGCCTAGGAATTGACATCCACGAGAAGTTGACATTTCGGTTAACTTACACCCTGCATAGTCACTATCATAGAAAGCAACTAATTTGCATGAGTGTCCAGTGGAATACCAAAGACCTAGAGTGACAGGATCAGCGATCACAAGTTTGATGTATTAGGATACAAAGCAGCGGAATACAAACAAGAATTAGACAAATTGTAGCAAGCAATCGATACTTGTAAGCATTAAGAGCGCATACGGTTATAGAGAGAGAATATATATTTCTGATTTCAAGGAATGTTTATAGATGTAGAATATTTCTAATCAAATCATTCGTTCATTCCATTCATTCATCGTAGTTACAATAAGTTGTCACTCCTTATATAGAGTGCAACAATCACTGCTGTTATCACGGAAAGTGACAACTGGCAGATCTAATACAAAACTAACTAATTCTTAACAACTACTGAAATGTTCACAACTACTGAGAACATATCAGCGTGTTAAGTACAAAATATAAAACTACCGAAGCTACAGCGACTGAAGAACAAGCTCTTCAGTCGTTTTAACAAAACTACTGAAAC